>CM033273.1:10241192-10528692 GCA_019343175.1 Oedothorax gibbosus
AAGTTTGCTTAAAAATAGTAAAAGTGTTTAACCCTTTCGCTATGCAGTATTTTTTTTCCGCGTAATAAGTGATAGGAATATCATTATCGAATCCTTAGTCGTACGGCCGCCTGGGCCGTTTCATTAGTGAAAGGGTTAATAGTGTCAAAAACCACAATAAAATATTAGTAACAATTTTGTCAAGCAAAGCGAAACAATGTGTTCGTTTCCAAACACGAAATTCTTGCGATTTCTGACGGCTCCAAACTTTGTTTACTGGTTTGTGAATGACGGATTTCGCATTGCATTTTTCGGTATCGACCTCATCGATTACTAATGTTTGTGGGGAAGTTTGCCTGCGTGTCATGTCCATTTTTTTTTAAAATTATTATTTTATGAAGGTTAGAACTTAAACAGGTTGGTGTTGTAAAAACAACAGCTTTTACTTTAGATCCAGAGTGGTATAATTAAAAAAAAAATTTAACTTTATCAAGAGACATAAAAATTGCAAATGCCCGTCTGTGAATTTTTAGATTATTTATTGTTTTCTAAAACTTAAGAAATTGAACGTTCAGGCAAATGCGATTTTTAGGAACACATTCAAAACACAATTTTGTTGTTGTTTAAGTCATAGAAAATTGCATTAGATATTAAGAATCGTATAATGCAAGAAGTATAGATACAATCTATCTAAATTTAATATAAGCCACGCACGCGTAAAGATGTATAACTTTTTTCATAATTAACTTAAATAATCATTGTCCGTTTTTGACGAATTCTTTTAAATATTATTTGAAATCCTTCCTTTAGTAATTTTTATCATGCTAGTATGAAATCAAATCCTATTATTTGATTTTTAAGGATTTCTCGTTTTATATATTAACTCAAATTTTGTAAATATATTTGATGGTAAACAAATCTTGCATACTAAATTAGATAAAGTACATATTATAATTAAACTAGCTAATGGGCTAGTCGAAAGCCTAGTATGTTTATTTAATTAGTGATCCAATTAGTAAAACGTGGTATAATGGTGAAATCCTGAATTTGGAGAGTTTGGATTCGAGTGCTTTGCGATTTGGACACTTAGCTCGCTCCAATTATTAATGTTCGACGATCTAAACTAAGGTCAGTCATTAAAATATAAGTGGAAGTATATGTCCAATCAAAATCAGGATTAACAGAAAAATCTCTAAAGCTCGTTAAATATAAATGAAAAAAAACTTACATCATTGTTGAAAGAGAATGAGCAGTTTCTAAAGGATATTTTCACCTGCAAATGAAAAATATATTGATTAATTAAGTAGTTATTTAAATTATCAAATTAATTTTCGAAGAAGAATTGTTATAAATATGACATTTTAACTCAAAGTTACAATGCATTAAAATAAGAAAATCTGAATTTTAAATGTAAAACATGCAAAGAAAAAAACATACCCCCTCTTACTACAAAAACGTTTAATAAAAATACAGTTTTTGCAAGTGTCCCATCAGTATATCGAACCTAATTCATCCACAACACAACCGAAAAAAATAGTATACAATTTTAAATAACACTTCAGCATGTCTTCGTAGTATATCAGGCAAAAAAGAATTAAATAACTCTAAAAAAATAAAGAGAAAATAAAAAAAAAATCGTCACCAGATACTGCACTATAAGAGGAAAGCTAATGTTTTTCTTTTCGAGTTAACATGGTCGAAATATCCCTTTTCCACTTATTTAGACCACTATATAGAGGGATTGGAATACAAGTGAACCAATTCCAATTTTAGTCATTTTCGAGTAAAAAGCGCAATTGCATGCACTATAATTCTTACGATTAGAATGCAAGCCAGCTTCCCCTAACCCCTCGTTTGGTTTTACAGGAAACGGTGATATTTTCTTCTTTTCCCCAACATACTTTGGTTTGGAGACCAAAAAAGTTCTAGTTCAGATAATAGTCGCTAGGTAACAACAATTAAAAAATGTTAAGAGGTAATTTTGTTGTAAAGATTTAACTTTTAGGCTCAGTCCATGTAACTGTAGTCACAATTTAAAAAAGCTTATTAAATTTGAAAAATAAATTAAATAAAGCGTGTTACATTATTTAGTTGCAATAAGTGAAGATCAGCTACACGCGCGCGCGCGCGCGGCTAATTTTTTTTCCCATTTAACGTTTTAAGTTGTAGTGATAATCACTTTTTACACACGTGACTTACACTACGGAAAGTGTAATTTTGCACGGAATTTGCCTTTAACACTTTCAATACGCAGGATTTTTGTTTCCCCGTAATATGTAATAGTAATATCATTATCGAATGCTTAGTTTTACGGCCGCCTGAGCCGTTTCAGAAGTTAAAAAGTTAAAGCTCTGTGGCAGAAAGAAGCTTTTCATGGACTTGGTACACTTGTATTCTTAGCCCTCAATATAACAATGGCTCTTATTCCCTAAACCCAACCCCCCTGAGGGACCAGGGAGATCAAGTTGTATAAAATTCTCATGTTTTAAACAAACCCGCACAAACCTTCCAAAAAATAACGCATACTACAACAGGAAAAAGAGGAATGGACTGTCTTAAGTAAAGATGGCGGAGTTCCGTTCTGAAATTGAAGATTCCCAAAGAAAAATGGGGGCTTGACAGAATAAAGGGATTGGAAGATTTTTATTTTTTTATTTTTGAAGGAATAGGAGCCTCAGGTGTTGTCGTTTTTTATTTAAGTTTCGAGTTCGTTATCTTCTGTTCGTCAGAAAAAGGTGTTTTAGGTTGTAAGAGAATCTATCGAGTTTACTCGAGAACTCAAGATTAGGAAGAACAGCAGGGGCTCATAATTCCAGCTACAGATTCCGTACAAATAAAAATGGTATTTCGATATTTTGGCAGTAAAATGTAAGTTGGGATAAAATTTATTGACGTTTATTCGTATTATTCTTAGTTTACTCGTGTGATGGGTTCGTACTTTTCGCCTATTATAGGTTTTTAGTTTGCTCGTATGGTGCGTTCGTATATAAAAGGTGGCAATAGTATTAACCTTCTGACATTTAAAGGAGAATAAACGCTGGTCTCCAAACCAAAGTGCTTTTGTTAATTTAATGGGAAAAAGAATTCTAAGCCACATTACCCCGGCAGCATTAAATGTTTTACAAACATTTTTTTTATATGATAAATACAGCTGGCTTACAAACTTACGTTTTAAAATCGGCTTGAATATTTTACTGTAAAACTTTATATTCAAAATTAAAAAAAAAATTAGAACAAATTTGAAAAAAAAAGGTATTATAGAACCCTGTAAAGCAGCTACATACATCATATAAGATAATTTAATGCAGCCTACACGTATCATATAAAAGTATTCGATACAGGAGAAATGTGTCTTACAATTTTTTTTTTCATTGGATTAGCACAGAGGCACTTCGGTTTGGAGATCCGCTTCCAATCAATCCCCCTTAAGGAAATATTTGTCGTAAAGTTTTTTTTCTTTGCAAGATATTTTTAAATTATACAATACTATTATTTTTTTAAAATTGTAAGCTTGTGAGTAAAACAACGGAAGTACTTTTAACCGAAATAAAAGAGTTAACAAACTAAAGTTTTAAATTGAACACAAACTTACTCTTCTTCTTATAACGGCTAAAAAGGTTAGGGCGTTATAGTTTGTAACAAATAAAAAAAAAATAGTTCTTACAATTTTGCCTTGTAGAATAAAGTATTTTTTTTAAAATATTCTAAAAAATTTCCGGATTATAATTACTTATTTTAAGAGTGAATAGATTTTACGGGTATTAACTATAAATTTAAAAATTACAATACGTTAAACATTTATTAGAGTTGATTGTTTGAATGTCATTTACATTAAATATAAATTAATTCCCCTTTCCCAAGAAAATGAACAGTAAATTTTCAAGATACAATAAATTAATTGAATTAAAAATTGTAGATTCGTTAATTTATTTTTTCAAATTAAAATTATTGTATAAATTAGGAAAATGTTCAAACTATCCAATTTCTCTATACATTTTTCATTATTAAACGAAATAAATGTCTAAGAAAGTCAGACTTTTTGTTTTGATAATGCTAAAAACTTTTTAGATAAATATTCGCTTGGGAGTAATTTGGAAAATTAAAATGGAAGGTATAAATATTTTTGAATTTACATTAGAAATGAGATTTACATTGGGTTTAAAAAAGGATAATGAATCTGATTAATTAAAAGTTTCTGGATAGCTATTTATTTTGCTAATGAATTGGTTATTCACATAACTAATCATTTTTTTATTTAATTTGCATAAGTTGCTAGGACCTTTTCAGATAAAGCTTCTAGGATTTTTAATTATTTAAACCAATTCGCATGAGTAAAAATTCTTCATACAGGATTTAAAAAACAGACGCTTTTGACATTTTATTTCAAACATATTTATTTCATTTTAATATTAACATTGTGTATTTTATTTGGAAATATATTTTTTTCAAAGGTATGTTTGAAATAATCCAAATAAAATTTAAATGGACATTTACTTAATGAAATTCAAAGCATAAAAGTTTTTTAGTCGTTTTAGAGATTAAAATTTACTATTTAAAAAGCATTAAAGTATAAAGAAAAGGAATTTGAACAAATTAATACATGGCTGACCTTTTAAATGAGTTTGAATTAACCTTAAAATGAGTTGCTATTTTAATTTACGAATTCAACCGCTTCCTGTTATTTCATTAATAAATACAATTTCACTTTAAATATAAGCATATTTTCTTAACACACATTTCTTAAACTGGCGTCCCTTTCATCCTTAACGACTTTTCATTAAAACTCCATGTTATTTTACATTTTCTCGAAACAACACCGCTCTGGGATTTACGTTAATTTAAGAAATTATTAGTTGAAGATGAAATTAGTTATTGAGAAACCAAAGAGAATGTTGCGAAGCAATTTCAACTTTTACCTCCGTTCCCGTCCGTTTTGTGGGATTATGGTAATTTTCATTAAAATATTTAGAGAAAGGCCGCGTTCTCATCAAGACAGGGAAACTATCCAATTTGCCAAAACGCGGCTGAGGTTTAGGGTTTATATAAGATTTTTAAAAAGTGTCAGCCGTGAATTAGATGAAGAGACTACTGTGGAATTTGATAGTATTTTGTTGTAAAGACTGATTTATCGGCATTGTGAGGTTGGTTTGGTTGAATTTACGTCGCACTAGAGCAGCATTGTAACGGATTATATAATTTAATTATACTGTCATACTATCCTTTAATTATATTACTACTTAATTATCCTTTAATTATGCTGATCATTTTAACAGTCATATGTATCGGAAATTTTTTTTGGTATCTTTACAGACACATAAGATGTATATAATCATACAGATATACACAATCATTTATTATAAATACGTTGAGTGTTCATTAAAACAACCAAAGACATTTTTAGACAGACCTAGAAATAGCCAGACATTTCTATAAACACTAATTATTGCAATTAATGATTAAGTACTTAAGGACAAAAATGGAAAATGTCAGTTTTTGACGATATGGCGTGGTCTAAGAAGAGGAAAGAAAGTTGTGAATTTGTGCGGTTATTTTTATTTTATTGTTGGCGAGTTATTAATATATACAATTACCAAACAAAAACAAATACAAACAATCAAATATTGAAAAAAAATATTGAATTCATTAAATTGTGCATTACTTCGGGATACTAGTGCATGATAAAAAAAATATGATGCATGTTTACTAACATTTCCGTTAAATGAACGAATTAAATAATGACTAAACATGGAAGTGTTTACACTCGGTCTATAAAAATTATTTTATAAAAAAAATTCTATTTGAATATCGTTTTTAAGCAAAAAAAAAAAAAAACTCATTTGAAAAGTTTTATGTAACGGATAATCTGTACGCCTTTCCCAGAATGGCAAGCTTAGATTGTTCCAAAACCTTTTAGATCTAATACGAGTCTTTTCTTTGGTTTCGACCATAGTGGAATCCGCCTACATTCTCGAAGCCAAAGGCTAAGGGTAAGCGATAACCAAGATGAAGGCGACGACCAGAAACGGAAGGAACGAAAAAAAAGAAAAGAAAAAAAGAACGTAATAATCTCTTGGTCGCGCTCCCTGTTTCTTTCCGGCTACTATCACCGGTGT
Organism: Oedothorax gibbosus; assembly: GCA_019343175.1. Taxonomy (NCBI): domain Eukaryota; kingdom Metazoa; phylum Arthropoda; class Arachnida; order Araneae; family Linyphiidae; genus Oedothorax; species Oedothorax gibbosus. Next base: position 10,247,285 of record CM033273.1, read on the forward strand.
GGAAGGTTCAATTACTCCCGCCAAGTCTGCGTAGTAAAACTTCATTTGCATAATGGAAGGGAGAGAAGAGAGATTATTCCTTTTTCAGATCTCCAGGGGAAAGAAAAAAAGAACAAATTGAAGAGGTTTAGTAGAAGAACGTGGTATGTGACAAAAAGGTTAAATTAGGCTGAATTATCGTCGCACTAGAGCTATTGGCGCGTCGTAATTCAGAACAACAGTCAAATGACGAGTAGACACCCGAGTAGGCACCTAACACAACCGTTAAGGGTGACATCGTAAGCAGCGTCGGGACTTTGAAGCACATTTAACGTGCAGTTACTCTACACGGAAAAAAAGAACGAAAAAAAAAACCGGTGTATTATTATTCATCGAATTTTTTTGATGCACAGACCGTTTACAGCTCAGCAGTTATTTTGGCATTGCCCGGATCCGAACTTGGGACCTTTCGCATGAAAGTGAAGCGCCTTACCGACTTCGCTAACCGGCCGAAAATGTAATAAAAAGAAAAAAAAAAACGAAAAAGAGAGTTTTACATTTTTTGTTTACATTTATATCTGTAAAAATATTCCCTACTGAAAGTTTATAAAAGGGGAAAATTGTTGTCGTTAAAGGAAATAACATATTCATTGAATAAAAAAACCCTAAATTTTTTCAAAAAATGGCAGATAGAACTTTCTTCCACTGAGCTCTTCAATTGTGGAAGTGCCCCTTTTTCTAACCCTTTGAGAATAAAGATTGAGTACAGTGTTACTGCTATCGGTGAAGTTTTTAATAAATCCTCAGACATCGATAGATTTCTTTCCTTTTGTAAACTCGGTGGAAATGTAATATCTTGTATATATTTCTTACTTGGGGATATTTCGAATTGAAGAATAAATCATCGATTTGTTACGAGAGGATGTATCTCGTACCAATATATGCTCGATTCAGGAACCATTTTTATTGTGCTAGTTTATTTTATGTCCCAAAAGAACTATAATCCGGAAATGCGAGTTTGTATTTCTGAAGTAGCTAGTATTTTGAAACATTTAGTTGAAATTTTAAAACATTTCTTTATGGGAAATAATATATATTTAATATTGTATTAACTTCCTCTGTAGTAGAAATAAGCCACTTTTTCATAAAGCAGACGCTTTTGCATTTGCGTTTTCCATTGGAATTTACGGATTGATGCTGGTATAATATTCCACCATTAGAGGATTTTTTTTAAAAAATATTTCAGATACTTGATTTATGAAGTGTATGGCTAGGTATTGTCATAACATTGAAATCGTCAACTTGTATTATAGCTGCAGAAAGAGTGTTCGAAGCAACAAGGTAAATAAAGTACTAATAAACTTTCATAAATTTATTTTTAAATACTTTTTTGCGCAAAAATAACGCTTTCCATTTTTAAACAAAGAAATCTTGACTTTTATTTATGTATCAATACATCTTAAGAGTTACATTCATTGAAAAACAAGGCGAAAACAATTTTGACATTTTTCTCCTACATAACACCTGCTCCTATCGCTCCTATACGTAGGGAAAGGGACAATGGCGTTTGCTATAATACCGGCAAGCAGACCTTTTCTGGCTAACGCACATACATTGCATGAAACAAAATATATTTTAACATATTTCATGTACGGAAATAAAAATGTCCTAAAAATAAAATACGAGAGGGAGATAAAAGAAAATGTATCAAACATTCCAAAAACAGAACTTTATACCCATACGCCATAGACAAAAATGATTTACACCATAAATAAATGATGCCCATAATGATCTGCACAAATGGACTCCAAATAATGCTTTTGTTGGACCTAATCCTACGTTATGGACGACATCCGAGTACAAAGAGCCCCAAGATAAAGCCAAAGACATCTGAAGGTTGGTTGGAGTGAGTATTGGTAACCCCTAGTGGGGACAAAGATGACTGCAGATTTCTACCCCAGTCATGTGATTTTGGCTAAAAAAAATTTGTTTTCAATGCATCACATTGTTGGCGACGAATTTCAAAATGTTTTTAACTACGGACAAGCGACTAGACCGAAACCTGTGCTGGTGCCCAACCCAACCTTATGCCTGGGTTTCCTAGGTATTGTAATCGTAGTGTCCGTTACGACAATCGACACGCTGTTTTGGAAAGTTGCTATAAATATGGTATCGATATATTCATATTTCTATGACGTAATGTAAGTGTGATGGTCGATAACGATCGTTACCTTATGAAAAAATAGCTTAATAGTGATATAGTACGAGGTGTGAAGACTTTGGACTACAACACGGATAACATGTGCATTAGTCATATACATGACGGTATTATTTGAGAGATTTGTTTTGATTCAGCACGATCTATCCATAGCATGGCAGATTGATAAATACAAGGAAAGAATCTGTGATGGTAACCTCAGTGGCATAACGCTTTAACTCACCGCTCTAAATCCAGCCCCACACATGACACGGAAAATAGAATAGTCTATTTAAATTGACGTCAATAGTTTTTATTTAATTATATTTAGATCAACATTTATTGGTAATAATAATCTTTAACAATTTTAACTGAGAGTATAAATGTGTTACGCCCAGACGTCGCCAGAATAAGTGCCCTGCCAATTCAGTGAACCATGTGGGATCCACCCAAACGCTTCTTTTTACTATAGGATTCTCGGTCTATGTTCATAGAGGTCGTTGGATAAAACCGCACCAGAGAAACAAAGAGATTGCGCCAAAAATGTTTGCCAAACAATAAATTTCATCTGTCGGCGACTTATCGGACAACGCCACTTTTTTTTTGCTGATTTAGGAACGACCGACGACAGGTGGGAAAACAAAGAGACATGTGCAGTTGTGTGTGTGTCGACATTTTCCCTATTTATTTCTCTGGGACCCTTTGGTGTTATATTTCTTTGAAGGTTAGAATAAAATGGACATGCTTGGCAAGGAAAAAAGTGAAGCTGTCTGATAATTGCAAAATTGACGAGATACAATTTAAACAAACCAACATTTTAAAAGGAGCTGCAACTAAAATTTCAAACAAAAATTAAATTTGTGATGATGGGGATTGTAATACCAAGATATAATTGAATATTAGGTTCTTGCATTCCCCTTTTAAAGAAATATTTAAGCTGTTACTTATAAATATCCTTATATGAAACATAGCACAAAATAACTAACCTAGTATCATTTCGGATGAGTCTGGCATTTATACCCAAGTTACATTTCCCATTTTCCCCCCCTATCTTATTACACTCAAGTCCAAAATTACCTTTACATAATTTCTTTTCTGATTTTTTGACATTTCTTAAAAACTACTCTGAAATAGTAATTTGCTTTTGACGACTTGTAACACACATTGCATATTTATGTGAATAATAACGTCTCGATTGCATTTAGGCGGTACGCAGAATGGGTCCAACCATGTCTATAAACACGTTTTAGACACCCTTATTTTAAAAATCTATAAAATTCGATCTATGCTCCGTTTAAAGAAGTACTTGTCTAAATTTTAGCAAAGTTTCTTTAAAAGAACTAAAATTTATCCAAAATGGTTTTGAGATATTAACTCTTAAAATATAACAATCCATTTTTAGGTGATTATGATTAAGAGTCATTTTTTTTAAAGAGAGACAATTTGTGATAGTTGATGCCTTCGATTTTCTTAAAACTTTCAGGATATGTTAGTAGTACTAAGATATGAAAAAGTGAATTTCAGTTTTTCTTAAATTCGTCTTGTTTAACCTTGAGCGAAGGTCAAAGTTCGAGGTGATGGATCAATAGTGTACATTATAATCATCCTTCTACTTCTAAAGCCATGAGTGTCCCATGATTTTTTTTTTAAATATGGATACTACTTGATACGACGATAAAAAATAAAAAGTTGGGACTGAAAGAGTTTACAAAAGTAAGCAAAATGCTCCCCTAATTGTTTTGAGCAGTGTAGTATCCATATTTCAAAAAAATCATGGGACAGTCATGGCTTTAGAAGTAGAAGGATGATTAATAATGTACATTATTGATCCATAACCTCGAATTTTGACCTTCTCTCAAGGTCAAGCTAGTCGGATTTAAGAAAAACTGAAATCTCATTTTTTTCTTATCATAGTACTAACATAACCTGAAATGTTCAAGAAAATCGAAGACTTCAACTATCACCCCCCCCCCCCCCCATTCAATTGGCCCAGTTTAAAAAAAAGGACTCTTAATCTTTAACTAAATCTTTTATCTCCTTTATAGAAGCAAACAAAAGTTTTTGGAAATTTGACAGATTATATTATATATATTTCAGACAAATTTCAATGCAAAAAGTTGTTCTTAGATAAATCTTTTCAAACTGTCAAAAAAAATATTATTTACTTTAATAAAAGTAATTATCTAAGATTTCAAAAATTCCGATGCAAAAAAAAATACTTAGTCCACAAAATATTAAATTGAAATAATGACCCATAAACAATTGAAAATATCTTTTACCTACGTTTTACAGATAATTTCTATCGAATTTCCGAATCAAGATAATAAATTATTCAAAGGATTCTCGTCTTAAATTTTCCACTCTAACTAAATTATGTATAAAGAGATAACCTTGTTGAAGATTTGGTTAGTACCAGACCAGAATAGAAAGCCTACGGCTTACAAAAATATTAGCTTTTATATTTTGGTTCTGTAGATAAATATTTTTATTACTCTTGAAGAAACTTTCTCGGAAATTCGGAATAATTGTGACCGATTTTATAGAATTAGTTTTAAAAAATAAGTGTATAAAGAAGTTTGTTTTTCAAATATTTAGTGGGTTTTAAACAAAATGTAGAGAGTTTCTTCAGGGAAAAAAAGTGTTTAACAAGTATCTTAATCACAATATTAACTGCCATCATAATATTAACTATTTACTGTTTGTCTTAGTTTGCTTGCAATTTCTAAATATGAATTGAATTACACAAATCATTTATAAATGATGTGATATTAAGCAAAATTAACATATCGTTAATTTTGCTTAATATATTAAGTAAAATTAATTGTTAAGGCTATACAATATATACTAAGATATGAAAAAGTGCATTACAGGAACACTTTATTACACAACCATTGCAATATTATTTGAGAAATTCATGTATGTAAAAGCTTTTAAAAAACCACAAGTAACGTATAGCTTTATTTAAGAAATGCGAATCGCGTCGTTCTAGATCTGCAAGAAAATAGGCATAATGACCAAATAGCTTGTATTGAAAATAACATGCATTAAATTCCTTTATTCGCACCATTCTTAAAATTGTATTCGTTTGAACAGATTGGAATCAAAATTAAAAAATATTACGCGTCTAAACACGAGGTTATTTAAATTTTATTAATTTAAAAAAACTTGTCAATTGATGTCCCACCCCCTCCGTTTTAAGTTTACAAATCATTTGAAAAATACTTTTGGATGGGATAAGATTATGTGAAACAATATTTCTTTTTCGAATAAATATTACACAAGAGCTTTCACGTTTCAATTTGCGATTCTAAAAATAGGTATAATTCCATTTACTTAGAGTATCTTTTTGAGATACATATTTCTTACAAAATCTCAAAGCTGCAAACTTACTTCAGTAAACTTTAAAAGTTAAATCTTTGAATTATTTATTAACTTTTTTTTAAGCACTATTTTAGATTAAATACGTGAGTGGTTTATAAGATTTGTTAGCAATACTGAGATGGGGTTTTTTTTTGCTTTAGAAACTTAAAAATTTGCAGTGCTGCAAAACTATTTTCGTTTCTCAGTTACTTCAAATCAGTTGAAATTGCAATTTTTCACCTTCGAAACTTTTGTTTTCGAAGAAAGAAAAATGGACATCGATAAATATTTCTCTATATTTGTTTACGAACAAATAATATCTTCTATAAAAGTTTTTTTTATTAATTTTAAATTGAGTTTGTTCTACTTAAATAACGTTCTAAATATCTTTTACAATATTCCTTAAAGTATTTTTAAACAAATAATTAAGTGAATGCTGGACGTCAGATAAGTTTATTATTTTAGTTAAATACTAGTTTTGTGATGCCCTTTGCTAATTATGCGCATACATTTCTTAAACTAAAAGATTGCAAATAATCGTTTCAGAGACAGACTGTATACTATTTTGGTTCTCTGATACTACATATTTTTTCCCAACAGGGTTGCTTTATTGGCGACTAAGCCTTTGCAGACTCGGAATATTCCCCAGAATTGAAAGCCATTTTCTTGTGGCACCATCCAGGCGACTCTCGCTACCAATTTTGACGCTTAGATTACAATGAATCTGAGCTCTCTGTGGAGGTTTAAGTATGTAGAGAGAACCCAAGCCAAATGGGATACTCAAGGGATCTTTTATATGCCACATAATCATATGACATGCGTGCCCATGATTTTCCCATCCAGAAAATCTAACGACTCAGTCGGGGCTTGAACAGATACATATATAAAATAACTATTGGCATAATATTGTCTTAGGTTCACCCTATAGTACACAATGTACTATTTTTAAATAGTAACTCTTTAATGTGCAGGAGTATTCGTATTTTGAATAGGCCAGCAATAAAAATGGGCAAAAAAGTTAGAAAAATAAAAATTAGTAAATAATTAAAATTTAAAAAAATTATGTTCTTTAGGTGAGCCTTTTCTTATGTTCTTTAGGTTGAATTATGTTCTTTAGGTTGTTACAAATAATTTATTTTTCATTAGAATAAGAGATACATTGGAAATACAATTAGTTACTCTATTAAGCATAAAAATAGGGTTAATTATTTTGAATATTTTTAGGTTAACAAGGTTTACTCAAGAAGTAGATAATTAAGACTCGTTTCCCATACGAAAACAATTAGGTTTATTAAGAAGATGTGATTAGCGCCTACGTAGCAGTTTGAAACTCAATTTAATAAGATATTCACTTGAACTAAAAGGTTAATTTCATGCCGAGTAAATTTCAAAAAAGTTGTACAAACAAATTGTTGTTAAAATTTTGTGTAACCTAATTTAATACTTTGGTGTAAAATTCATTTATTGTTATTCAAAGGAATGAAATGTTTTAATGGTCTAGATACATTAACCCATTAACGACGAATTTGTAAATACAATTAACATTCATTTGCAAATAAAAACCTTAATTTTAAGTTTCAAATAATGCAATTGTCGTGCAACCTAATTTGTCCTAAATAAATTGTTCCAGACTATGGTCTTTGTCTTATATATTCTTTATTTACGTAAATTTAAGCAGAAAGCTAATTTCCGAGTGGCAAATTTTCTTAAAAATCGTTAGTTCGTTAAGCACAAAATTAACTTTTTAAAGGAATCTTAAGTATTTTATAAAATATAGTTGAAATTTTGCCACAACAAAATTTCCCAACTTCCATTTTTTTTCAAAAATATTCATTGTGAGGCATTTTTTCTTTGTAACTCTAAAACAAGTTTCTAAAATAGTATCCTGAGGGTCTTATGCCCCACCCTTCCCTGGTCATCAACTATTGCGAGTTGTTTGACACTTTTTGGACATTTTTCTTCAATAATGCCTTATAAATAATGGGAGAGGACGAAAGGCCGGACATGATTTGCCTTACAAACAATATTTTTGGACATTTTCCAGATAGTTACTGGGCAAAAAAGGAACATATAAAAATGTACTTCAACTTTGAGAATTATTTAGGTATTGTGTTCCTGTTTTTAGTTGATCTGGCAGTCAAATGTAAGCAAATCCCAAATATCTATGAAAACAAAATTTATATCCATTCTCTCGTTACTATGATATAGATTTACCTAAATGGATATAGTATGTTTAAAACTTTAAGTTTAAAATATAATTAACGTTGTTCTAATATGACGTTGTTTTCAAGCAAATCAGGACCCACAAAACGCAAAGACTATGTACATTTTTGCCATATTTGCATTTAAAAATACTGTTATCTATAATTCTTATTTTAATTCAATAGTATAGTTTATTTCGTGAAAAGAATTTTTTTAACGAAATCCTTTTAGTTTTGCATGAAAATCAACAAAATTTGTTAGATAAAATCAAATAAGGGAACATGGGGAGCCTTGGCCCATCTTCAAATTTTATTATTTAAAAATATTTTAGCATTTTCTCAATAGATGGTACTTAAAGCTACTGTTGTCAGTAGACAGCCATCACCTTAGTTTCATTGAGCTACTTCTTAGCAGTGATTAGAAAACAAGAAAGTTTCTCATCCCAAAAAATAAACATTTAGACATATAGTTTGTAAGATTTTTTGAGACAAACCAATTGAATTAAGTTTAAACATGTGCTATTTTATAAATACTGTTATATTAAGGTTTTATTTAGGTTCTAAAGTCTGGCAATGAAGCAAGCTTCAAATCACCATGTGCCATTTTTTACGAAATGGCCTAGGTGGGGAGGCTTGGCCACTGGACCAATGCCTCCTAAGTTGACTAGTTATGAAAATCTATAAATAATGTTTATCAAATACACAGTTTATAATAACGTATGATAATAACTTTATGAAGGTAATAGACTGATTATTAATATTTGTACTTATTTAGAATAAAACCAAAACGTCAACTAAAACTAACTTGACAGTTAGGACCAAATGTCCAACTTTTTCTGCAAAACTAACCTTATAATTCAAGTATAATAATTCTCCAGATTAATTTAAAGATATTATCCGATTTTTTCTTTTTGTTCTGGCACTGAACGAGTAGCTTAGTGCACTTTGATTTTGACTTTTTTCAGTTTGTACCGTTAAAAAAAAATTCAAGCTATAAGGCAGTTATATCTTGTGAATTTTAATGTGTGTACAAACTGAATAAAATATATTTAACATAAATTTAAAAAATTACATAAGGACAATATTGAAATTTTCGATACAGATAATACTTTAAATAATGTATTACTCTAATATTAATTATGGTGAACAGGATTTTTAAATAATTCCAGAGTGTCGAATTATAAAATATTTTTTTAACATTTAATACTTACAAAAATACTTCGAAATATGTATTATCGTGCACTTTAAAATTATGCATTTTTGTATGGGCCGAGCCTCGCTTATAAAGGGAGGCTGGGCCCATGTTTTAAAAAACAATACATTTAGAAAAGGAAAAAATGCATGATTTATATTACACTTATATTCTTGCCAATAAAATTTCCTTTAATATGTGTTATTATATGAAATTTTTAGTGTATAAATAAATTTATAAAAATAAAATTCTGAAAACATGGCCAAGGCTGCCCAGGTTCCCTTACTTTTAAATTATTGTTTTACGATATTTATATTTGAAAAACTAACATATGAAATGTCAGTATTTTTAGCCTACTTTTCTTTTTTTAATTCGAAAGAATTAAAAAAATGAAAAAGTAGGTATTGACATGCGGTCGATGTCCGTCTGTCCGTCCGTACCCCCTTCCAAAATCGGTTCTAATCATCGGATCTTAAAAATTCTTTTTTTGTTAGAAAGCTATAACCTCAGATACCCAACTTTCATACTTTTTGTCCGTCTGTCTGTACGTCCGGACGGACATAAATCTACTATCTGTCGGCGAATTTCCCATTGAATTAGCATTGAAATTAAATTTTGAGTAATTTAAATCACTGTAGGGCCATTCCATGGGTAACTGACTGACATTCGGAGGACGAAATTACAATGTTTTACGAAATAGCGGGACAATTATATAGTTTTACAAATCAGGTTTTATATATTTTAAAAGAGAATTTACAGCTGAATTCAAATATGGTTTACAATTTTAGATAGCCCTTATAGAAATTGTTAGAAAAATTATTGAAGTTGTGGTAACTGACTGACATATCTGCAACCTTCATTGCCACTTCAAGTTATTCAATATCATTTTCTTCTGAATATAAAAGAGGTGACTTTTAAAAGTCAGACTTATATTAAAGTGGAAGAAATGAACTATCTAGCACATCAATTTTTATATCAAAATATTGAGCCCTGAAAAAATACCAGCTTTTAGAACGCCTTGGTAACTGACTGACATAATGGTAACTGACTGACATCTCTGAAATACTTAACATATCTGATGAGTTTAGTTTAGTTTAGTTTGAATTATCATCACACTAGAGCTACACAAGGGCTATTGGTGATGCACGTCGTAATTTAGAACCACAGTCAGGTGACGAGTGTCGACACCTGAGTAGGCACCCAACGCAACCATTAAGGGCGACATCTTACGCAGCGTTGGGACTTTGGAGGATATTTAAGGTGCACTCCCTCTACATGGGGTATTATTAATCAGACATTTTCGGCTGCACGGGCTGTTTATAGGTCGGCAGTTATTTTAGAGATGCCCGGACCCGAACCTGGAACCTTCCGCTTGCAAGGCGAACGCCTTAACAAACTGGGTACCCCAGCCGCCCATGTCTGATGAGATAAAACCCAAAAATTAGTTGCACATTCATAAAATATGAGAATTAATAAACAACATGGGTCGACACGGAACATACACGGGTCAGTGAGATAAAAAGCGGGACTGTCTTGCTTAAAACTGATCGTCTGTTCACATTAATAAAAAGACCAACATGTGATTGAATCAAACATGAAAGTTGAGTTGTATTATAAAAATAATTTATGCATAGGGTCAATACTGGGGTAATAATAAGTAAATTAATAGCCAGCTACACCTATGTCAGTCAGTTACCAAGTCAAAATGTCAGTCAGTTACCAAGCAATTTTTACCTGTACAAGTTAATTTTTTAAATTTTGTCCCATGTAGTATTATTTAGTACTAATAGAAAACAGAGAATATCTTTTATAAAGATTCTGCAGTCCAAATTTCTATTCTTAAATTAAAAAATTGAAACAAATTTGGTAACTGACTGACATTTTATGAAAGGGTGTAATAAATTTATCCCATTACAAGTAATTTTGCAACTTTTGATTTGGGTAAGAGCATAGAATGTTACTTTACAATGTAGGGAACAATTTAATTAAATTTTAAAAAAAAAATATGGAAAGTTTAGGAAAAAAATGTTTCGAAAGGGTAAAAATCTAACACTTAAAATTATGGATTTTTTTACAGTGTTCGTTAAAAAGCAATTTTTCTTCTGTAAAAAATATATATTTCAAACAATGAAATTCAGTGTGTTAAAACAGAGATTCCAATCTTTAAAATGGTGTGACACGAAGTATGTACTTAATTTTGAAATTTTGGTACCGAGGTTGACATTTTCGTGGAATAGCCCTGTAGGTATTGAAATGCGGTTGATGTCCATCTGTCTGTCTGTCCATCTGTCTGTCTGTTCGTATGTCTGTCTGTTCGTATGTCTGTCTGTTCGTATGTCTGTCTGTTCGTATGTCTGTCTGTTCGTATGTCTGTCTGTTCGTCTGTCTGTCCGCCTGTCTGTCCGTCTGTCTGTCCGTTTGTCTGTCCGTTTGTCTGTACCCCCCTTCCAAAATCGGTTCTAATCATCGGATCTTAAAAATTCTTTTTTTGTTAGAAAGCTATGACCTCAGATACCCAACTTTCATACTTTTTGTCCGTCTGTCTGTACGTCCGGACGGACATAAATCTACTATCTGTCGGCGAATTCCCCATTGAATTAGCATTGAAATTCAATTTTGAGTCATTTAAATCACTGTTGCCAAATCAACAATGGCATGAGAAACTTTATTTAAACATATTTGAAGCAAAATAATATTTTCATGAATCAGTTTGGAATGACGTCATAAAATGTAGAACAATTTGATTCTTTGATTATTCATTAATTATCTACCAAGAAAGCGGCAAGGCATACTTTTGCATGCAATTATGCTTAGTTTTAATTTACATTTCTTGTTTTTTAATGCAGTTCGGAGTAGTTTCATTACTTTTGTTATTAATAAATATTTATTCTTCGAACTACAAATAAATCACGAGCAGATGATAAATAATATTTAATTAATTTGCGAACGAATATTAAGGAAAATAGTTGATTTTGGCTTTTAGAAGTTTAAATTATAGCTGGGTGCTGTGTTTCGATTTTTTTTCTAATGTGTATAAATCTAGTGTAGAAACGGCTGTTGATAATATTTACTTTAGGAACCTAGTTTTTTTCCCGATTAGAACTTCAGTAAGTATTTAAGTAACAGGAAAGTAGGCTATTTTAGTTCTTTATGAACTTCTTGTTTATACTCGACATCTCTCGTGCAAAGGATTGAATTGTTTGAAAGTTATTCTTAACCTATTTTTACCTAAATAATCTCTTGAGAAAATCTGACAATTGATTTTAAAGTAAAAAGTTCTTCAGAACTACTTTCACTGAATAATTATTTTTATTGTCTTTATTCGAAAGTAATAACTTTTTGTTACTTTATAGTTAGTTTATGCACTTATTTCCTTTACTAAAAATAATATTATTCATTATTACATAATTAATTTACTATATTTTTAATTTGAGAATACTTGTTTGAAATAAAAACTCTAATTAATTCTTTTATTTAACAGTAAGAGCATCATACATTTTAACTAATTACATAAACACAAGTATATCCACCGAATTAAAGTAATTTGATCAATATAAACTAAAATACAAGTCCACATGCTACCACTTAAAACTTCCTTTCTTTTACTATTTCCACCGGAGTTGCGTATTATTAACTTAAGGAATTCGTTCCCGGAGAGAGCTCATAATCAACATGCTAAAACATCTTCAATTCCTAAAGTGCGGCCCGCATTTCCGCCATTCCAAACCATAGAATTTAGTCATTGGAAACCGATATTGCCGCTTTTGTATACAAGCACAATAAGATAGGAAATCCAATAATCGAATTAGGCTGGGGAATGCAATCTAATTACAGAGTTTGCAAGGTAAACAACATTACCTTCGCCACCGAAATTTCGTTCTTTTTTTATTCATGGCGCACACAACATCGATAGAATGGATTTTTTTTTCTGTCTCCATTGATGCACGCATAGGTATAGAATTTCTAATGCAAGATTTTATAAAGAGTACTGTTTTGCATGTTCGCCGAACCTAATTCATTGTGATTTAAGATAGCTTTTATTTTCAACAAAACTTTCGTCTGTAAAGTTAGTTGAACATGGTAAGGAATTATTAGCTAATGGGGTTTTATTTTATCACTTAACCACTTTAAACCATGAAGCTGAAATTGAAGTAGATAAGAAGAATCATATTCCTCGTAATTAAAAAAGCCTGTTAGTCACGTGATTTTAAGGCATTTAGTGAAATAATTTCGCCAAATGCCTTAAAATAGGATATTTCTTTGTTTTTTATACTATGATTTAATTTTTAAAGTACATAATGAGTTTTAATTTTATGTAAAAAGAGATAAACTTAATAACAAGATCTTTTCGTATTATTCACCTTATTTTTTGAAAAAAGCAAGTAGGTGCTAAGTTGCCAAGTAAGACTCTTTCGTGGCTCTCGTGTAGTTTATTTATAAGTTACTTTTTCCGCGAAAGTTGAGTGGGGTTTCGCACTTCATACGAACAATTTATAATAGGGTACTTGACTAAATTTTTGTTTTTATTGGCTTAAAATATTCTTATGCCAAAAATATTAGACCCGTATTTTTCTTTTTTCAAAGACCCCATAAAAAGGGGGGAAAATGAATTTTAAAATTAGGACGAAAATTCACTCCCGAAAATGGTTTGTGGCTGTCACGTGGTATCTGTGATGTCACTAGTGACTATAAACAAACTTTGAAACACCATTTTGGAATCTAATTTAAGCAAATTTGAACTATCCGCTTCTGTAAAACCTCCACCCATTATCTATATAATTATTTTAATAGTAAGTTAGATTAAAACCAGTTTAATTACAAACAAAAAACACCACACCGGTTTGTTTATACATACTAGTGACGTCAGCCAAATCGAAGTGTTTGTGATCACGTGACGTACCGATGAAAAAAATGGCCATTTGAAAATTATTTTAATGAATTATTTAAATATTTATTTTGCAAAAAATATATACGTTTGTTATATTTGGGGGGATCGAATCCCAGATTGGGCGAGGTTGACCCATCCTTTCATCCCTTAAGTGGGTCAATAAAATGGGGACCAAGCATGCTTGGAAACTAAACACTGGGGGTCCCACGTGAGGCTGACCACCTAACTTGGACATATGCCTAGCACCCCAGAGCCCTTGGTCACGGAAGCTGAAATGGGCACGGCAGGCCTTGGCCCAGTAATGGGCTGTTGCGCCGAGGAGTTTAGTTTAGTTTAGTTATATTTGGGTTCAAACTATAATTTAATTAATATTGGAAGGTATTTTAGCGATACTGTCAAGTACCCAATTTTTTTTTGCGAAAACTTTTTTAAAGAGAAATTGTAAAGAAAGAAACACATTTTCATTACAATCCATCCCCCGGTACTATCAGCCCATCGCTCTCCCAACTAAGCTTTTTCGGCACACGAAGTTTCCACAATCAGTTGTAATGCTTAGTCAGTTCCAGTTAGCACAATGCGTTTAAAAACAGAAAAAAGAAACTTTTCTGTAAATATATGTTTTTTCTGTAAAAATAAAAGATAATTCAAAGTGTATGCGAAGTGCGCAGCTCAACGATAAACCCTATTTAACTTCCCAAACTACATTGTTACTAAGTTTTTGATCCCAAAAGGATAGAACTCTAATGTATTCACAAGTATATCAGTGGAGTTTCAGTATATAAATACGTAGTTATGAATAAAACATGACGTACTAAGTATATGGCTGGTCGTTCTAGGAGAACGCAAATGTATCATATACGAAAGGAATAAAATTATCGGATTTCAGGAATAAAAGATTCAATAGGATTGTAAATACTAAACAGGATCAATAATTTCACTACACTGTAATGACTTTAGCCTTCAGATATTTAGTCAGTATTTCAGTTAAACTTCAATAATTTGCTTAAATACAACAGGCAAACTAAATATGTTTGTTTAAGGGGTACTGGACAAACATTTACGAACGCCAGTTAACATTCTATAGTACATTAGAATAAGTTAATTATGATCATGAAGCTACCTTTTGATTTCAAATTAAATACAAGTTTAAGTTCTAATTTATCAACCGATTAAGTTATCGGTTGGTATCGATGGTAAAGCTCAAGCATCCATCCTACTTATATCATTATTATTAAGAAATATCCATATTCTATACTTTATTAGTATTCAATGATTTATTGCTTTAATTTTACTAGAGATTTAAGCAAAATTGATCGGCTTGTAGTAGATATCAAAAAATAAGCATGGACATAATTTTGTGTTTCAATAACATAGCACACACACACACAAAATTCAGTTTTGAGAAAGCTAGTTACAAAACCTTTATATTGATTATTTATATTAAATAAATATATTTATGTACAGATTATATAAACTAAATAAATTTTGACAAATGACGTTACTTAACGAAAACATGGTTTTTGACAAATCATCAGACTAAAAGAATAAGTAATTAGAACTAATTAGCTTAATTTGCCACCCTACACTCGCAGAAAAGTAATATCTATTACCTCCACCAAATGAAGGGTGTTACACTTTGACAGCCCTGTTAATGACTTAACCGATACTCTGATACAGGAAACGGCAGGGTTTGTTGATAGATGTGGACCTGTTTCTAAAGCGATCTATTTGCGACAGAACAAGTGTATTGTGAAAGTGGATAGGTTAATTGCTGGTTAGAATGGAAGCGTTGGTGTTTTTTTGTTTAGTTAATTATTGACTTACGAACTGATGATGAATTACTGAAGTTATGTTGAAGATACTTTAAAATAAGACAAATATAACCCTAACAACATTTGGTTTGGAAATAACCATTTGATTTAGGCGCAACTAAAAACGAACTGTACTTTTGCAGACCTGCCAACTGTAGCTCTAGTGCAAAGTTCCTTCAACCAACCAACTCTCCGAATTTAACTCGGTAATGACCATTTTAAGGATTTCGGACCCCAAGAGGAAGTTTTATGTTCCCCCATTCGAAAATCCGGCAATTGGTACACATGTCATGGATATTTAGAAAGTAGGTAAAAGTCAGGTATTCCCGGGTTAAATCTGGAGAGTTGGCAGGTTTTCTACTGTGTTTCGTTTAATTTACTTGCAAATTGAGTAAAAATGGATTTTATAGTTTATAAGTAAAAAGGGGAAGGCAAAAACTAATTTATAATTTTAGGTATTTATGTATGACATATTATAACTTAACCCCCTAAATATAACTTAACTCCCTCAAAATCTTATATTTTGTACCCCAATTTGACTTAATAACTTAAATTATTTTTTTCATATATCCTTAATATCACTTAGTACTTTAACATCCCAACCACACCCTGTCGGCGACAAACAGTCGCCTAGATCAATCGTTCCCACAGAAACTGTTTAGTCATCACATTTTTAAAGTTGAACTTTCAAACTTCCTCATACTCTGATTGGTCAGTGAAACAGAGTTCGAGATTTTTCGCCATTTTTGTGGGCATTCGATCACACTCTCTCGTCGACTGCAGACGTCAAATCAACCTTCTCCTGATGAATAACTCTTAAAATAAAATATCTTTAATTACTCCGAAGTTTTGATTTATTTTACATGTATATTTTAGTTATTTGTTGCAAAACGACAATTGTCATAAACAACAACAAACGAGTATTGGTCATAGTAACTGAAGGTGTAGTTGTCAAACCTTACATTCTCCAAAGTATCACTAAGATATAGCGTCCGGTCTGTTCATTGGCGACTTTTGATAATGGTAAATTCAATTGGACGAAGTCGCCAGTGAACGGGCCTTACCCTATACCTCAGTCACGCTCTGGAAAATGAGTTTTGCAACTGCAACCAGTAATTACAACACGTGTCAACACTAAGTTGATAAATTATACAAGGGTAAAGTGCAGCACGATGATTTTGAATCTAATTGAAATGATGGATAATGCAGTTCCCACTCTAGGTAGAGACATGTAAAGTTTGACAAATGTCCTGACTGACATTTCGAGCATTCATGACAGCTCGTAAATTGAATGGCTCGAAAGGCACAAGACAATTCACGATACATGGAGAATATCAGCTTATGATATTCCTGTTGACATCATGGGGATATAGTTGCACGCATCCCGCAAGCTGCCTGTCCTGGATGTTGCTATATCAGATATGCATTCTTGAAATTGCTTAGATATATACTGCACCCATTGTCACGAGCACAATAATTTTTATTAAAGAAGAGACATAACTAATATTTAATTAAACTTAACATAATAACTAATCTGCTGTAGGGTGTACACGGAAAATAGTATCAACAGTCAGAAATTCATCAGAGTTTAAATATGCATGTTCCAGTTACAGATACATAATTTAAGTTATACAAATATTACAATTATTGGTGGTTGTTGAAGTACAATGTTCTTGAACTGCTCTCTCATGCCGTCACAGATATATTGGAGGAAATAACTTAGGTATTACATGCCCACATTTGGTTTAATACCTTATGTTTAAACAAGACATACAAGTTACACTTAATTGCACTTTTTAAATTGTATATTAGGTACTGGCAGGCAACAATCCCGGGTAATCTTTTTCACATGTTACAATTAAAAAATAATGTAAATAAAGAATTTTTTTGGGTCATTCTCGATATCTTAGATTGGGTTAACTTTAGTCCTTAAAGGAAACTTAGACCCAAGAAAAAAAATACTACTAACTATCTACTTCCGATTACTTTAATGCATATAGCATCGTTGTGACAAATTTAAAACATATTTTATAAATGCATTAAATTAAGTTATATCGTACAAAAAATTCGGTCAAACTTACTCTTTAGGGCCGAAATTGCCTCCAGTGAATCATTCAAATAAAGTATGAAAATTATTGCGCTATTTCATAAAATCACAATTTTGAGCACGATTTGGGATGTAAGAACATTGGTGTGAATTTTTGATGACTGGTCAGATAAGCCACGAGTGAACGTCCCTGAAGAAGATATTGCATTTTTAAATCCAGAATTTGGGATTAAAATTATCAATGAATATAAATAAATAACGTATAGCTTTGTAGTATAAAGTTGCGTTTAATTTTATCACCGCATTTTCGCTTATTTTTGTAAATTAGTTGATAATTATAAAAAGTTATTTGGATTTATGAAATTTCTATAGTTTAAAAAACAGTACTTTCTTTTATACATAAAAAAATTGCGAAAAAAAGATACGTTGTCATTGCGATTCTGAAAACTTCCTGCGATGATACTCTACTTCCATTTAATGCATTAAAATTTTCAAAGTTTGGCTGTAAGCCAGTGTTGTACTTCTACACTTCGCTCTTATACTGAGCTGGATCCCAAAAAATCCAAAGCAAAATAGCATAACACTTATTAAAAAAAATTGTGATGGTGTTCAATTTAAAAGGAAATAAGCTATATGCATTTTCATTTATGTTTGTAAGCGCATGTTTACCGCGGGAGCAGGCGCAGGCTATTGACTACAGATTTCAATAATGAATGTTTTGGAGGGATATCTCTGTCGTAGACACATTTAGGACTTAAGTTTATCGAGTGACTTTCTATTTAAATCTAACAGGTTTGTCACACTTTGAAAAAAAATCAGGTACATTAGGATATTAGTTCCAAAACAATCCTTTGGTTATAAAATACCTGGTGCGCCTAATGCCTGGTTAATTAAGATACTGAATTTAACTGATGACTTTAGCATCAATCACTTTTTTTAAATTTTATTTTGCCAAAACTACGAAAGGTTAAGAGTTTTAACTATTTTTGCTACCTTTGCTACATTATTTTGATTAATTAAACAAATCCAATCACTTCAAAATATAAATTTATTTTTAAGATAACTTCGTAAAAAAAGCATAACGACCTAACTATGTTAACCCGATAAACTAAGACAAATTTAAAAATAAATCATATTTCAAATTTATACATAACCCATAGCACTGTCCAAGAAAATTGACATTTCTGCAATGTTAACTCAATGCAAACATGCTTCACTTTTTAGTACACAGTTCAACTTAATATGGAAGGATACTGTTAATGTTCTATCACAGACAGCTGCCTAACTCAATCATTTGAATGGATCTCTAATTGAGGAAGTCAGGTCGAAGGATTCATTTGTTTTAAATGTGTGTCGGCTGACAGCTAGCACATGCCGAAACTTCAGCAGGAGATGTAACAATAGAGATTTATGCAGAGTTTTCACGGATTTAGGAGAAACAAATGTCACAAAATGTTCTGTTTAACAACTAATAAAGTTTATTTTTTTAAGAATTGTGGATTTGGTTGAGAGAATTCAAAGTAACTATTTTAGTAGATGAAATATAGAAGATATAACTAGCAAAAATTCGAGGGGAATAGAGCCTTTTCAACCTTTTTAAATAAAAATGCAATTTTTTTCTTATCTATCAAGATAACAAATTTACCTTTCGAGTACCTTATTATATTGAATGGGTAAAAAATAGTGAATACATTGCTAGTTGGAATTGCTTTTTATGACTTAGTTATATTTAAATCTAAGTAAAAGCTAATTTAAAAATTATTGCCATTTTTAAAAAATATTTTTTTTAATGTAGACATACTTTAAAGCATAAAGTATATTTATTAGTTAATAGTATGACTTAATAACTATCCTTACACTTGAACTATTGTTGGATATTTGAATTTATTAGTTAATAAAAAATAATAGTTGTTAACTTAATAGTACTATATAATATTCATTTAAAGTAAATATTAAAAATTTACTCTTCCAAGTCTAATAAATTTTATGATAATTAAATTGAATTGTATCTTCCAACAAAAATTTAATAATACAACTTTATATTTCATTTAATATTTCAATATTTCCAAGATTGTTAGAATCCCCTAAAGGAATATTACTGTAAATCATTTTGTTAAAGAAATCTGTAAAAACAGCTCTATTTACATTTACATTATATCTGAAAAACATTGAGATTTACGCTTTATAGATCAAATAACATTCAACAATATAAACGCAAAAGTTTGGTAGTTCCACCCTTAAGGAAGCTCAATATCAACAGATTTATTTATAAAAAACTAATGATTAGTTCTGAGAACTAAATTATAAATTTTGATAACCTTTAATTAAAACTGTCTAAATTTTTCTCAATATGATGTTCATTTACTTTTTAAAAACATTCCCAATCAACTTTTATTTCGGAACGTATTTCTAATTACAGATATTTTTCAAACATAAATTTTATTTTTAATTACTAGATAATTAAAGCCTTGGGTATATTTTTAGAAAAAAAAATATTTTAGACTAATGCGAATTCGCCTTAATTACTATACACGGAAACAACGAATACATAGATTCACTGAATTAGAAGAAAAAAAAAATTATTAAATTTTGATTAGTGGAAAAAAAAAGAAATATTTAACTCTTCGGGAACATTTTTCAACACATCTCGAATAATAAATTCTTCGAAGAAAATAAACAGAAGTAGAATCCCGATATTTTTTTCCTTCGATAAACTTATTGTTTTTAAAAATACAAATAAACAAAAAAAAAACCTAATAACGAAACATTCTACAATCTGATTAGCAGTTTGGAAATGATTAAAAAACACACGAACACCATCAACTCTAATCACAACGGCTGCAAACAAAAATGCATTGTTCTCATTAAAACAATACGTTAATGAGGTTTTTCGGACTCATTAACTTTCGAAGCGATTTACTCCGATGTCATAAATTATTCTGCTCTTTTGGAACGCGTCCAATGGAAGTTTGGACGAGGTTGTAAAATGTTTACCAAACATGGAAGCAAATGGACCGAAAAAGACGCCGCGGAAATTCGCAAATTTCAAAGGGGGTTCCTAAATGACGTCTGGTTGGCCAACATGCGGAAGGTTTTGTTGGAAACGAGCGCAAACATTTGAAGGGAGGTAAGAGGGAGCAGTTAAAGTGTTTGGCGAGATTGCCAATTAAAAATTTTTAAAAGTCGGCCTATAAACTAGGCCTATAAAATTTGACTCATTGAGATATTAGAAATCTTTTGATCTTAAAATATTAGTACCAATTTCAAACTTTGTTTCATGTAAAGCTCCAAATTAAACACTAAATCTGAATGCAAAAAGATTTAATGTAAAAGTTTTAAATTCATTGATATTTTTCCCTTTCGCAGGCGCAAATATCGCCAAACGGAACTTTTGGAAAAAAAAAACACAGTATACACAGTTAAAGGTTACCATTGAAAATCTTCCGTTTGGAGGTGGTTGTACATTTTTGGCGACTTTATCTCTTGCACCCGTGAAATAGAAAAGAAAAACATTTTATTTTATCAGTCCTAATGTAAGGGTTAAGGGGAATCGAAGCAATAATATCCATTAAATTTCACTACTTTAATCCTTATGGCATTTATCCAAACCTTACCTTAGTGGCAAAAGAAATTAAAGACCGTTTAAAAACAATTATTGGTGTAAAGGAACTTGTGGGAAAGAAGAGTCTTATGGCCTCACGTGTGCACACTACCTACAGTCCCTGGACAAATTATTAGACGCACTGTATTTTTTTTTAGTAATTTTATGTTTCTTAAGAGTTTTTATGCAATAATGGTATTAAACTACAATATTATTGATTTTTATTTAAAAGAATTGTTGTAGACTACATATTTGTATTTATGCAAATATTTAGGTACAATATCACCCGGTAATTAATATTTTACATGAAATCTTGCAGTGCGTCTAATAATTTGTCCAGGGACTGTATTCACAACAGCATTATACCAGTACAACAGCTATAGTTAGAAAAAGCAAAATATATTGCATCAAAAATTATTCCCTACTGTCAATGCAAAAATACATAAGCAAATAATAAACACTATTTATAGCTTGTCATAAGGTTAGAGCCAAATGGTTCGAGAAGCGAAATTTATCTAGAAATTTGTGCTTACTGCTAAAGGAACAACGACTTCAGATAGCAACTCGATTTCTGTGTATGTGTGTGTGACTACTAGAACTTCTTACTTCTTTAATAACGTGAAATTCTACAAATAGTTTAATGCTAAATTGAGTCTCTGTAAATTGACTAGATTTGTAAAGGTGAAATATGCATGGAAATGGAGGAATTCAGAAATTATTCTAAAAGTTTGCGCACGAGATAATTTCTAAAATGTCCTCATAATTTATCACTAAAGAATTCTGTCATTAAATAGGATGATAGTTTTTCCTTTCAACGTTAAAACAAAATATTGCTTTAGATTAAATAAAATGTATACTTTATTTAAAAAAAATAAACTTAGTTTTTTCTGTAATTGGCTTTATTTGCAAAAAAAATCTTGAAAAATCAGAAAGTTAAAAAAATATTTGTTAAAAACTTGAAGTATGTTCTTTTAGAAATAATTAATATTACATTGCATGTTTTTTTTTAACAGCAATGATCTATTATTTTTTTAATAAAATGTATATAACTTAAATTGCGCAGTAGCATTATAACAACTTGTTAAATTTCAGTACATAATTTTTAATTAGCAGGCTATTACAATAACGTTAATAAAAAGAGTAAGGCGAGTTAAATATAGGCAAGAGATAAAAACAAATTTTCACAGCAGGGGAATAGAATTGCCATTTTGGAAAATATGACCTCATTCAAAAGATAAAAAAAAACAATGAGTTATGCGGCTCCATTACCCAATTTGAGAATATTGATCCGTAACCTTTTTAAACTTCGGCATTACATTCATATGCTAACTTTACATGAGTTATTACAGACTAAATAATGATTGGAACTAAAAAAATTTAAGTGTTTTGAAGTTTTTTAGTGAATAAGGATTACGCTTGTTGCAGGATGAAACAATGTATTCTATGATGGCTCAACTGAACCGAATCTTTCATTCACAAAATCTTTCTGGTAAACAGACGTTAGATCCCAAGTAAAATCAATATAAGGGTTATTAATATACAATTTTCTAGGGAAAAAAATTGTAACATATCGAAGATATAAAAAATGGGAACAGGGAAAAAAAAGCCAAGGATCTGTGGAAAAGTCTTTAATGATTTAATGATAATTTGTAGAAAAAGTAAGGTAAACGTTCATGAGTATTTAATAAGTTTTCCTTCAATATTTATAAAAATACGATATATTTAATCATTTTTCAAAACAAAAGTAGGTATGTTTAAAAGATTCGAAGAATACATGAATGTCTTAAATATATTTATACATTTATTTTTATTTAATAAATATGTACGCTAAAAAGAACTTGATACAAATAAATAAAAGAAACTAAATAGCCAAATTTCTTTTTGTTTAAATACTCATTAAAAATTTTATCGAAAAAAAGTATATTTGTAACAGTATATTGTCACCTAGAATCGCTTCCACACTAGATTAATATACCTTAGAAAAACCAAACACGGCATTCAGTAGTAATTTAACCTTTTAAAAGACAAAATTAACTATTTCCATTAATTTTCCTTCGCAAATTGAATTCATATTCTTTAACATTACTAAATTTATTTGAAGTCGAAAAATAATTAAAATTGCTTGGGTCAAATCCTAGTACCCGTTCCGGCAACATTTGGAAAATGTCGCCTACGCCTTAATGTCGCGAGCTTCTTATTCTTAAATAAGTACCAACAAAAATATTTGTAAAAATCCGATGTTTTCAAAATATTTAGTAATAACAAAACATGGTACTCCAAAATGCATAGATAAAAAGAACGTAAATTAAAACTAACTTGTTTCTCTACAAAAATATTAACACTTTGCTACTTTTTAATAAACAAATAATAACAATCAAAGAATCACATTATGCTACATTTTAAGACGCGATTCTAAACTGATTTATATGAAAAAAGGTCCTTTGAATGTTAATTTTAAATAAAATTTATCATGCTATTCTTCATGTGGCAACATCATAAAAAAATATAAAATTATTAAAAAAAACGTTTGTTAGAAAACTAATGTTATACTTGTTCAACCCCTATGCACATCTGTGATCCTTTCACAAGGTTAAGAAATTTTTCAAACCACTTTATCCAAAACAGAACTTCCAAATTTAATTTCACAATGCACCAAATCCCCGCAAAGGACACCAACCGACAATACATTCCACCAACGTCGTTGATCTTTCTAGGTCTCCAGAACAGTAATTTCCCGTCTTGGGCCATTCTGATGTGCGTTTAGGGCGATACCCAAATGTCAGAGAAGATGCAAGACACGAGAGATGATGCACCCAGTCCATGAATCAAGGCAGGCACAATTGGCTTATCGATCGCATCATTTGTTAGAGTTCTACTGCTTGACCATCGCCCTTTATTTTCAAAAGGGTTTGGTTGGGCGTACATTCGCAATAGATAAGGTACACGTGTGGTATTGGCGATGGGTCTCGTGAAATCGAACCGCGATTAAGTGCCAGGGATCAATTAATTTTTAGCCTACTTTTCTTTTTCAATTCGAAGGATTTAAAAAAAAATGAAAAAGTAGGCATTGACATATGCTGACGATGTCTGTCTGTCCGTCCGCCTGTCCGCACCCCCCTTCCAAAATCGGTTCTATCCATCGGATCTTAGAAATTCTTTTTTTTTGTTAGAAAGGTATAACATCAGAGACCCAACTTTCATACTTTTGTCCGCCTGTATGTACGTCCGGACGGACATAAATCTACTATCTGTCGGCGAATTTCCCATTAAATTAGCATTGAAATTCAATTTTGAGTCATTTGAATCGCTGTTGCCAAATCAACAATGGCATGAGAAACTTTATTTAAAAATATTTGAAGCAAAATAATTTTTTCATGAATCAGTTTGGAATGACATCATAAAATGTAGCTCAATGTGATTCTTTTATTGCTCATTAATTGGTTACTAAGAAAGATGCAAGGCATTGTATTTTTGCATACAATTCTGCTAATTTTTAATTTTTATTTCTTTTTTAATGCAGTTTGGAGTAATTTCATGTTCTTTGTTATTAATAAATATTTAATTCTTCGAACTACCAAATGAATCGAGCAGACCATAATATTAATTCCATAACCATAATTCCATGACCATAATTATTAAGTTAATTTGCGAAAGAATATTAAGAAAAATAGTTGATTTTGGCTTTCAGAAGTTTAAAATTATAGCTGGATGCTGTGTTTAGCGATGTTTTTTCTATAATGTGTATAAATATTGTGTAGAAACGGTTGTGGATTATATTTACTGTTAGGAACCTAGTTGTTTCCCTATCAGAATGTCAGTAAGTATTTAAGTAACAGGAAAGTAGGCTATTTTAGTGCTTTAAGAACTTTGTTTATTTCTGTATAGCTTGTGTGTATATTGGGGAAAAATGCAGTAGGAGTCCAACTATCCGAATTCTAATGGTATTATACATATACTTTTACATATGAAAAATATGTACAAAAGTGGGGGCCATTTCATTTAATTAAATGCTCTTTTCCTTTAAAACAGTTTTTTTGCTTATTTTCTGCACACTTTAATAATTAAAATATGCTTCTTTAGGAGAAAAAATTCAATTATCCGTATTTTAGATTTTCCGTGCGGAAATTAGCTCTCAATTTAATCGATCGGATAGTTGCGGAGCTTTACCGCGCGCGAATTAAAAAAAATATTTAACTATTTAAACCTGGCTTAAAGTATGCTTAAATTGGAATTAAACCGACAATCGACTTCCTCAGCGAAGACTCATCTCTGTTAATCCAATGAGGATGAATATTTTTCGAAGCTTAACCACAAACGAGAACTGCAACTAATATATGACGTAATTAATTGAAAATTCACAATTCGACTTAAATTGCAAAAATATGCAACTTTTCGAGGTTTATTGTTAAGCTCAATTCAAGAGAACGATGCGATGCAATGGCAACCGTTGATATTCAATAAGAAAAACTGGAACTTTCCACAGAAGAAAGGAACTAAGCTTACAATTTCTAACGAATATCCTAAAACATTGTGCGTTTGCAAATTCGTCACTTTTGCGGTCTCACAATGCAAACTAAAAACTTTTCTCAATAAATTTTGTAATTCTTTTAACTTATTTTATCAAAATGAATAAAACCGTTTGTGAATTTATTCAATAAAGATATTTAGAATGAGAACTTTGGCGGAAACCATGTTTACACTCTAAATGTTCTAACAACTATTTTCATAGTATAATTACACAAATCTATTAATAACCATTTTTGGTCTCGTCCTAGGATAAGAGAACATAGGACCATGAAATTTCCCAACGCTATGAATCAGTATTTTGCTAGTGATGTGTTAGTAGCTTTATATTAAAATCGCATTACACATAAATTAAGCTTGTATATGAGTACTTAGAAAAGTTCGTTTAGGTTACAGACAAAAGGCGAATGTTTGTGTTTCAAAAGTCTCTTAAGCAATTTCCCATTTTGAAAAGCTTATATATAGATAGTTAATGCATATACCATTAGGATAACAAGATTATAAATAGTAATCATACTCAGATATTATACAAATGAAAATTTAATCACTCCAAGTAAGCTATTAGCTGCAAATTAGCGTAAAATGCACTTAGCTGAAATATTCCAAATAGAACATGAATAAACAAAGACTGATTTGAAACATTTGAATTTGTAGTTGCATATATATTGGATTTTTTTTTATTAGGATAGTATCATTATTCAACCGTCACTGAAACTTAGGAATGAAACGATTCAAATTATGTAAATGAGTTTATTTAAATGAAAACACATTTGGTGCGAGTACACGGAGAATTGTCCTTTTTATTATTATTGTTATATTTCCTTTTCTTTTTAAAATAGTGATTTGTACTAACGCATTTTATACTACGTATACGACTGTATATGTTAATATTGAAAGTAAAGTAAATCCAGCATGGATTAAAGCGTTAGAAAATCATTTTAAAACAGGACTTTTGTGGGTAAAAATGCAAGCATAATACAGAAAACAATAGCTAAAACAACAAAATTGTGAAGTTTAATTTATTTCTCTATTTTTTTACATGGTCAAACAAAGGTATAAGCATAGAATAATAAAAATAGTAAAAAAATTGCTCCTCTTTATATTTCAGATTCAGTGACCTTTATTATTTAAAAATAAATATAAGGGTTTGATTTTTTTTAATTATTCAACTTATACATATCAAATACATTTAATTTTGATTGAAAATTTAGAAAACTTCTTTGTTTTTGTTATGTTTTCTAAATGAAAGGTATTTGTGAAAATAATTTTAAAAAATACGAAACAATTTCAAAAAAAATTATTTGGAAAGTTGCATTAAAATTTATAAAAAATAGTCAGATCTGCAAAAAAGAATTATGGATTGCTATTCTCATGATATGCTAGATGCCAAGTTTCCACACATAAAATCCAGATAACAAAAAACAAATATTCCTAACCGTTGTGAAAGTTTGCATTCTTATTTACAACTTCTCAACAGCATTAACCTAAAAAAAACTTTTAATTTCACCTACTGTTCAAAACAACAGACAAGTTAGACAAAACAGCTTTAAAAAAGACAATACGGAGTTTTGGGAAATGGGACGCTCCTTCACAGCCTTTAATGGATCTTCATTAAGCCTTTTGCTTGGAACACAATTCATTTGATAGACAAACCTTATCAATCGGAGCTGAAGCGTCAAAAGACTTGAAGTAAAAAGTAAAAGTTTGAAGTAAAGCAGAGTGAAGTAATGCAGATTCACCTGTATTCAACAAGTTAAAGCGTACACTGTTAAAAATTTGGTGCTAGGTTTCACCATGATATTGGTTCCTAGTAGCTGCAACGGCTGAATGGTGAAATGTTTCACCTTTTTTTCGGTGTTTGGTTGAACCATTTTTCTGGATTTGGAAACAAAAACCTGAGAAAGGGTTCAACCGAATGCCAAAAATATGGTGGAACGTTTCACCATTCAGCCGTTGCAGCTACTAAGAACCAATATCATGGTGAAACCAAGCACAAAATTTTTAACAGTGTACTTTGCCAATTAGGATGCGATATGGTGGACTACATTGTTCTGATGTCATTCAGATTCCAAAATATGGAGGGGAAAAACAGCCTAGAAGAGTACGCCTAATAATTGTATGTGTATCTATAATAATAAAAGAAAGAGCCCGTCTGTGGATCGTGAAAGACCTATTTAAACTGCTCGAAAAAATTCGAAATTTTTAATATAGATTCCCTGTAAAACCTACGTGTGCACCTGAGGCTTAGTTTTTTCATACAATTTTGATTAAAAATTTTTTTAATTAATATAATTATTTTCAAAAATACGTCACCCACCTGAGAGTGAGAGACCTAAACTTGGGCTTGAAAACACATTGGCCGGGCCGGAACAGGGGCTTGACGTCATCCGTAGATAAACATGAAAATCCAGTAAGAAGAGCCGTTAAAAAATTAACACGAATTCGATTTCTACTTATAATTTTCAATTTGAAAGAATCTTTAGCGCGAGCGAAAATTAAGTATAAACACGATCACGAGGGTTTAATTTGCAGGATTGTTATTTGACTATCATTACTTTATTTCATTTATCTGATTGTCATTACTTTATTTCATTTATTGATTGTGGAATGATTACTGCATTTGGGTTGTTAAATTTTAAAGATCGCCAAAAGTCGCCAATGAACAGACCTGCCATTTTATTATAGCTGTATCAAAAACAAATCACCGTTATTAAAGGTTAACCCGTGCAACGCCGGGTTTAGAAAGCTAGTGTATAATAATTGCGTCTGCACTTCTCAGTTTGAAAAAACAGTCTTCTTGCATCTATATATGGTTAACTTTACTAAAACCAAATATTCCACAATCAAAGTCTGCTTAAACCACAAATTTACAACAACCTGTTGATAGTTTATTTAAAATACGTTTGACTGACCGGGTTTACACAACTCTGTCTTCGTTTCTTTTATTTCTTTTAAAGCAATACCGTTTAGAAGCAAACTGGGAAAGCAGTAAAAAATCTTTCGGGTTAATTCACTCTACTTCTAAGCATTCCAGTAAGCAAACCTTCAACACTTTTTTTTTCTTAAATAGTCTTAGATGAGAAATCACTTGAGGAATAGCTAGCGGACCGATTTCTGAAAACAAAAACACACAATGTATGCGAAAAGGAGTTCTAAAAGTAAGGGCGGCTCCTTACATGACGAGTCTAAGACGAGAGACGATGATAAAAAGACAAGAGATCGTTTGTTTGAGATCAGGTTTCATACCTCAATGACGACGGGTATACATTTCTAAACAGGCAGCGTTAGCGAAGCGTTTCATTTCAAAAGATAGTTAATATACACTGTGCCAGAAACTGAGAAATGATTGCAGCTATATGACAAAGCTTCTTCCTTTAAAAGATGAGTTAATTTGTAAAAAATATAGTATTTCAGAAGTTGAAATTAACAGCATAATAGGGTAGAATAACGTACTTTTTTTTCAGAAGCTAATTACCAGTTATAACTAATTTTTAAGTTAACTATTTAAAAAAAACATTTGATTTTTTTTTAGAAATCAAGCTATTTTTTTTTAAGAATTTAAATTAAATTAAAATTTATATATATTTTTTAAAGTTTTAAAGCAACTGAAAAATACTACTAAATACTTCTATTAAAACTTCAGGGAACAGATTTTAATCAAGTTTAATGGTTCCTAGTGGCTGCAACAGGTGAGTGGTGAAACGGTTTACTGTTTTTTTCGGTTTTACGTTGCACCACCGAAACCTGGAAAATGGTTCAACTTCAACCAAATTACAAAAATATAGTGAACCATTTAACCACACAGCCATTCCATATACTAGAAATCAAATATTTTGGGTGAAAACTAGCACGAAATTTGACAGTATATATGGAATGTCTGAAAAAGCAAAATCATAAGCAAAGTACAAATTTCAATACCTATTAAATGCACTACGAGAAGGGCACAGCACGTATGTTATTTCCATTCTAGAAAAATATATCCAAAAAAAAACTTACTTTTTCACCTCTAACATTCAGAGTCAAAGTACGATTGCTATCGCAAACCTAACACAAAAGTTTCTTCGCTAACAAGCCAACCAAAAGCTCTTCTCTAGACAGCAAAACTACAGGACATCAGGAGTTTTCCAGATATTGTCTCCCACTAGTACACCCAACACTGAAGTACGCTATCTGATGCCCAAACTCTATAACGAGAGATGATCCGGCGAAAATCTCATTTGGACGCTATCGCAGCATCGAAATCGAATGAGGACGCGGCCTCTAGAAATGTCGCACACGTATTTGTGACAAAAGTCACTTATATGCCCCGCATGCTGCAGATGAAAAGAGTGTAAATCCCTCGAATGTGGAAGAGAAAGTGCTATCTCATTGTACGGTAGTGTAGATTAAGTTTTCCTAGAACTTAGTTTTAGTTAAGTGTTATGGGAGCGTAAATAAGTTTTTTTTTGTGAAAACGTATTTTGTAACTATATGTTTTGAAGTTAATTATATTTCGAAATTTTTTTAACTTTATATGTAATGTTATTTTTAATTTTGGCAATTAAACTCAGACGTACCGTTTTCGGTGAAACGAACGTCAATAATTTCTCATTAAGTTTTAGACTTTAGTCATTTAGTTATTTTTTCATTGAAAATAACAGTTTTATGTTTGAAAATAGGTATTTCTATAGATTTTTTATAAATTCAAGTAAATTTTTAAACAAACTACAGGAAGAATTAATGTAACAGAATGTTTCAGAAGTAACTCACACCAGAAAATGTTGTGTTTAACTCTTCAATACAAGTTTACTGTATGGAAATACACTTATGCTTGTTACTAACGAAAGTGATTTGGTCGTCGCACTAGAGCTACATGAAACTTTTTGGCAATATGCCTTGTAATTTGTGACGTGTTTAGGTGACGAGGCCAACACCCGAGCTGGCACCCAACGCAGGCTTATAACAACATCGAACGAGGCCGTTTGAGGACGCGGCCTCTAGAAAAGTCACTTATATGCCCCGCATGCTGCAGATGAAAAGATTGTAAATCCCCAAATGTGGAAGAGAAAGTGCTATCTCATTGCAAGGTAGTGTAAATTAAGTATTAAGTTTTCCAAGAACATTTGTTTCCTTTAGCTGTTACAGAGTGCAAGTTGGTGTTTTTTTTTGCGAAAACGTATTTTGTAACTATCTTTTTTGTGGTTAAATATATTTTTCATAAAATTTTGTAACTATAGGCATTTAACAGTACCTATTCTTTATTTTGAGGAATAAATTCAGGCGTCAATTAGAGTACCGTTTTCAGTATAACAAGCGTCAATTTTTCATTCAATTTTATATTTGAATCATTTAGAACATTTAAATAGTTTCTTCATTAAGTATGAAATCCACTTTAAGTTACAAATAGGTATTCCAATATATTTCAAGTATTATTTTATATTTTCAAGTATTTTTTTTTAATTCAAAATACAGGAAGATATGTAACGTAGTCGAAGTAACTCCACCTGAAAATGCTAAATTGTGCTTAACTTTTCAATATAAGTTTACTTTTATTTAGAAGCACACAAATGGTTGTACCAACCAAATTAGTGATTTGGTTTGGCTGATTTTTATGTATAAAATCCAGTTAAGATTCGGTTTGTTCCCTTAAAATAAGAGTACTTTTTAGACGTTGAAAAAATAAGAAATTGTTTTGCGAGAGGCACTATTCAACCGCAAGATACAAGAGAAGCGCCGTACCAACTCAACTACCAAGTCCCTTCAACAGATTGAAGCCGAAATAAGTAATCTTGTTGACGTTTAACACGTCCTCGAAGCAACGTCATTGAAAACAAGTTATAATAAAAACTGTTGTAAACTGTAAAGCTTTAAAAAAACAAGTCCGTAAAGCAAGCTAAATCGTTTAAAAGCATAGAAAGAAAAACTTCCGTAAAAATGACTTTTTATATGCAGCTTGCTCGAGTGAAAAAGTATAAATCCATGTAAGCGTAAGGGAAAATGCCAACTCATTGCACTGTAGTGGTAAATGTACAGTGTCAATAAAGGTTTTTTTTTGGGGGGGGGGACTTTTAGTATTATGTAACTTATTATTAAAATTTTCTTTATCCAAAGTTTTTAAGAAGCTAAGTTTCGGGTAAGAAATGGATTTAAAGGAAACTTACTAAGTCACTGTGATGTCCCATATGAAAATTAAACAAATCCTTGAATTATGAAAAATTAATTGACATTACTAAAATAAAAAAAAACTAATCGAGTCTTCTACTCGCTGAAAATTGTGTAAAAAACGTAAAATTTAAGCTTTCCTCGACACATATTAATGGGCATCTTTCAGGTCTCAAGTGGTGACAGAAAGGCTGCACACATGAAAATAAATGCTTCCTCGACCCTCGATCTGTGAATCCAGTGGGAACATATAGCATCAATCAGAGCACAGATCGAAGGAATGACGGATATGAAAGCTAGAAATAATTACGTCATCTGAAACAAGCTAATGGTAGTTAATTGTAGTACTCACACTCCGAAATAATAGTTGCATGGAAAGCCAACGTTTTTCAGTTTAGAACTAGAGCCACTAGACAAATTCATCTCAAGTAGAAAGAGTGGTGACAACCAGGGAAGTATGGCAACCCGCGCTCAACAAGATCATTAGTTTGGTGCATAATGGGAGATAATATTGACTCGGGCGGTGATGGAAAGCATGCACTTACTTGTCAAAAGGACTAGTTATCGTGGCTAGTACAAGTCGCTGTTGGATCGACTCAGAGTGCAAGTAAGCAAGAACGGATTTGCGGCGGCGCGTCTGGAGTGCAGTTCCAGTATATAGTTGTCAACAGCCAGCAATAACTGCAATGCTTCAATATTTGTATTATTCTAATTAACTGTACTTCCGCTATGTTTGTCTGTAAAACCTTGTATACATATTATATTTTAAACACGTTCTCCGACTAAAATACCCAACTAACGGCTTTAATGTACGATAAGTTCCATTGTTCCCCGCTCAGGTGTTGAACTCGTGACCTCGTCACTTGACCTGGGCTCTAAATTAAGGTGTATTTTTGTGTTAAAGCTCCTAATAAGGAAGGCTAGAAATAGACAGCCGGAAACGATATTACCCTTTAAACCCCTCTAAACCCGTTCTCTCCCCCTCCTACTGGTTTATGTTTTATTTTGTGTAATTCATGAGTTTGTTGTTTATAAAGCTCAAGCTTTTGTTAAATATATAGCATGTCTTCTTAATACTTCAAATAACGTCTCAAAAACTTTATATCTGTGCTCTAGCAAGGAACTTAGCATAGATTGATACATGTCAGACATCCCGCTATCGCATCAGGAAATAGTGCTGATACGAGACACAGGAATCCCTTGATAATCTCTCAGGAAGCAGTAGACGTGGGCCCGCTACGGTGAATAAGTTATGCGAGTTTTGCATGGGAAAACGCTTTTGGAAAGCTTTTTTGGGGAATGTCCATGACCTGGAGATCAAATTCTGTTTGGAATGACATGGAAAGTTGGTTTTTAAATGGATACGTGTGCGTGAATTGTGGGAAAGTGGATGAAATATTGTAAAAAGTAAGAAATGAGGTATTTTGAATGGTCAGGGATTTGTTTTATTTATCCAAGGTTGACCTTTCACTGCTATACTTTCAGTAGAATTATTCATGTTCTTAAGATAATAAAATCAAAATTGTAAAAATAAATGAGATTTGAACTAAAATTTGTATTTTGTGAAATATTGTACATTATTAAAGTTTTTATTGAATTTCTGCAACACCAAAAAATAGCCCTAAGATTCAAATATTAAACTATTTAAATTAATGTTTCAAAACACCCTCACATGTAACCCTTTCACTTTTCATTTTTTTTAGCCTTGGAAATTTTTAAGATTCGAATAACAACTTCGAATGAATCACAACTATAATTTTTCGAAGGTATCTATCCGAATATGTACTATTAATGTAAAAAAAAACTTAATTTTTTTTAATTACTCTTATGAATTAAATTTGACATATATACAGAGAATGACTCATACATTTAAGTGACAAAAGGGTCCATTTTTACTAGGTTTCAAGAAGTGGCCAGCAAAATACACAAGGTTCAGTATATTCAATTTGTCAGATTACAGCTTTTATGGAAACATTCACTAACATCACACTATTATCAGTTGGTACATTTCCATGGTTAATATTTATTTGCAATCTATACCAAGATCACATTTCACAATTGCATTCTGTTTGCATTTAATTTTTAAATAATGCTACCAATTAGCTTCTTGCTGAAATATCCTCTGATGTTTCTTTCTAATGACCTTTAAAACTTAAAACACGTAAATAAGAAAATTAGAACTGAAAAGTTAAGGTACAAGTGTTTTTGAAATAGGATTACAATGAAAAGATTTAAGTTAGTAATACTGCGAATGCGGATACCTTTTATCAGCAAAACAAAAATATGCGATAGATATACAGCCTCGGATTACCAAATTGTAGAGTTAGCGTTATCTTTCATAAGTATCTTTTGACACTTAGCTATATAATAGTATGAACTATGAACACAATGATAATGAAAGCATGTTTCATAACGCATACAATGATATAATTTTACAAGACGTGTTTTTGTGAAATTGAAAACGCGATTTTACGAAATAAAATTTCAAAAAAGATATTTCAAAGGAGAAATTTAATTAGTGCATATAAAAATATTCAATACCATTTTGAAATTACAGCTAATTAGCTCAAACTGTGTAATTGGGGTAAGGTAATGCTTATCGACCAAACATTTTCCAATTAAGAAGTTTAAAAAAAAATCTCAGAACCTTTTTCAACTGGGCAGGAAATTTTGGAAACTCCGATAAAGCGTAAATGTACTTTACACTTAACGATTAATGTAGGAAATGGGTGGTAAAAGCGTAATTGGCAATTATAAATTTCCGATTTCTGGGAACGTTGGTGGATATGTATGAAAGGTGTAGTTGCAATGCTCACATTCTTCCAAGTATAACTAAGATAAAGGGCCCGGCCTGTTCATTGGCTACTTTTGACGAACGTAATTCAATTGAACGAAGTCGCCAATGAACGGACCGTTCCCTATATCTTAGTTATACTTTAAAGATTATGAGTTTTTCAGTTACACCCTTCATATGCATAGTCATTTTTTTAGCAATGAAAAATGTTGGCAATAATATGAATAAATATTAACTGGTCAAATTGCTATAGTT
This sequence comes from Oedothorax gibbosus, assembly GCA_019343175.1. NCBI lineage: Eukaryota > Metazoa > Arthropoda > Arachnida > Araneae > Linyphiidae > Oedothorax > Oedothorax gibbosus. Next base: position 10,282,275 of record CM033273.1, read on the forward strand.
AACGATTTTATTTAAAAAGACTTGAATATATATTTATTCAGTATCAATTTTTTAAGCATCTTAAATTTTGGTCTCGTCCTGTTTAAAACAGACAATGGTCCATAAAATTTCACTCAATTGTTTTTTAAGCACTATTTTCTACTTTCAAAGCCAAAAACATAAAAAAATCCAATTTCAATTAAAAAAATATTCTCTATAAATAAAATTAATTATCTTTTAAATCTTACTAAAGGTTAGGCTAGTCAAACGATATTTAAATTAGATTAAAAACTTAAGTTGAGTAATAATTAAATTTCATTTTTAATTGATAATTTTGAAAAGCCAAACAAAATATTGTGTTATTTCTAAACTAATTAAAAAATGTATTATTTTATCATTTAATAAAACTACTTAACTTTGCAAAAAAAAACTCTTATCATGATTATGAAATCAGATAATATAAATTAATATATTGAGGGACAAAATGTATTAAATTTTTATATGTATTTAAGTTGTGTGCTTGCATATCATTTATGCTGATCTTTGTTGAAACTGTCTGAAATTCTCCAAAAAAACGTAACAAAAATAAGAATTTTTGAAATAGAAAATATCTTTGGCATGCAAATTTGGTGTTTGAGAAACAGTCTGCCGTTATTCCATTTTATTCAGAATTTTCTAAATGCACCGATGTTTTTTTTTCTGGTCTTTGTCAACCCCGCATTATACATATTTCCAAATTTTATATATAGGAAATATAATATTCTACTAAAACTCAATACTGTGTATTTTAAAATGTAAGCACAAAATGTGTCGAAAAAAAATAAAAATAGTTATACATTATTCCATATATTTTCGCAATGTGTTCCATCTATCCCTTTCAAACTCTGCGTATGCAAATTCAGTTTCTTACAAGTGAATTCAATCCTCTTTTCAAACAATATTTCTTGGCACGTGGACAAAAAAATGGCATCAAAGAGATACATTTCTATGAAAAAGTACAAAAAATTCCACGACAATTTTTATGCATTTACAATCTTTCTAGTTTTGCTTGGGTATCCTCTAGGGATTCGAACGCTCAAGAAAATATTTGACCTTTAATTCGTCTCGAAAGAATACAAACCTTACTTTACAAGGCAAATGAATTTAAGTCATGATCTATCACCTTTAAAAAATATTATAAAATCAATGTAACACCTTTAAGATATAGTAAAAGGGTTTTTGAAACTATGTATGTGATATATCGTACAAATCTCTATGAAGTTATAATATTAACCACAAAAATCTCTATAATATTCTAATATTCAGTTCTTCCTTAAATAACTCTCAGTTAATGTCTTGCCAATCCATCGAACAGTTCCCATTTTTTAATAGGCGTCAATACATTCCTTTCCCAGAGAAAATGCGGACGCAGCAGACTTTGTTTTGACTTCTGTTCCACTCTTCTCACAACCATTAAAAATAGTCACTTTTTAATTAGACTGAGATGTAAGGTTGTGTGTTTTGGCTGCCGAGCTTCGGCTCCGGCCCCGTTCTTTACAAACTCTAAAATATACTTTCTTTACAATAAACCACTCTTTTTACGTCCAATATTCCTTCATTTCTATATTAACTAAATAAGAATTATACCCTCATGTGTAGTAGATGTTATTCTACTACATGTATGTAACAAATATGTCCGTTACCCCAATAGTTCGTACCAGAGTAAATATTGCAATTGCTAGGTGCAGGCTGGGTTGCATCGGTTTTAACCATGGTGGTTTAAACCAGTGCTTTTAAACATACCGGCCAATACTATTTTGGCCATTGAAATTTACTATTTAGTTTATTTAAACTGATCAAATAAATCACAACCAGCCAATCATAACCACACACGAAATAAAAAATGTAAATATAAAGTAACACCAATATGTAGTATATGTATTAATTTTTTCACATAGGGATCTTATGTGATTTGCGTTAAAATTAAAAAAAACCGATTGATTGCATTCAACAAGTTTCGTGATTGTCTCTAATTTTTAATTATTTTGCAATTTGTGTTTAATTCAAACTTAGAAGGTTGTCTTTCAATTGCAGAAGATCTGACCCAACTGTTGATTGAATGTAATAAAAATTCAGCAAGCTTTATATCAATGCAGATCTCCTTAAAATCATTAGTTGCAGTCAAAAATAAAAGCCATGAGTTGCATGTTTGGCAAGTGTTCACGGCATTTTCAATTTATTATTTTTTTTTATTTTAACTATTTTTTTTAATTAAAAACATAAAACAAGCATGTTTAGTTAAAAACAAAATTTTGACCGGTTTTGGATCACTTACCAAAGAAGGGCCTCTGCGTTATTTAAAAAAAAACATGTTTTCTAAGCCACATTTCTCCGGCTGCATTGAATATTTTTACTAACTGTTTTTTATGTGATAAATGTAGCTGACTTACAGGACTCTACAATCATTTCCCTTTAAAACGATTTCAACCAGTGTCTCGGTCAAAATCAGTCCCTGGAAGCAGGAGTATATCGAAATTCCAACTTGGCCTCAAACCGATTTAATTCCTTCTGCCCCAAACTTCCAAAAATTTATTCATTCCATCTCACTCCTCCCCTCTCAATCAAAATGTCAGATATATCGAATACCCCTGAGGGGCTCTTCTTGCGCGAGTTTTCAGTTGGTTCTTTAAAATTCAATAGGCTAACTTGCGTAGAGGTGTAAGGGAAGACTTGTGTGTGTATGTATCGGAGTTACATGTGCAAAAATCATCCTGCCGGAAAGAAATGCAAGATTTCTTTTTACCGGAAAAAGGAAACGGAACGGATAAGTTAAAAAAAAAAGTCCGGTGACTGGAAATATGACAGCGGGATGCTTTTCGAATGTTGAGTGTCTGGTGAGGTGGAATAGAGAGTTTGGAAAGTTAATTAAAATCCTGTATTTGAAAAGTTGGATGATTACGAGTTTTGAAGCTACTGGGTATTCATTAATAGAAGCTTAACCCTCTGAGGAAAAAGCAAATTGGCTGAAGTGTACACTAGTTTTTACTGCATTAGATTAAAAATTTCAACTGAAAATTTCAGTTAATTATATTTTTGTAGCAGACCAATTACAACTCCATACTTAGAAACTTCGATATTTAGTAACATTAAAAATTTATTGATTTTCAAAAATTATGTTGTAATGAAGGAAAACCGACAGTCAGGCGACGAGTTTATATGTCTGTATCCCTTTAGAGGAAATTATATAAATTAAATACATAAATTATCATGTTTTAAGCATGAAAAAAATTAATTCAAGAAATTAAACCATAAATTGGTAAATATTTCATGAACATCAATCAAGAAAAATTACGTCAAATGCACCACGCTTTTTGGGTGATTTTTTTTTAACCTCTTTTGTGTTTTTTTAACGCGGTCTAGGCGATGCATAATTAACGTTAATGCCATATTTAGTGTAATTATGCGTAGGAAATTTGGCTCGTAATATTCATTTAACGTTTTTTTAGTTTTAGAAAAATCTTAAAGGTAAACTGAAAAAAGTATAAAATGATTGCTTATTTGATTTGCAAATTAACTTATAAGATAAACAGTATTACAAATAAATAAATCTATATATATAAAAGAAAGCCTCTTAGTTACACTATTTATAACTCAAGAACGGCTGAACTGATTTGGCTGAAAATTGGTGGGGAGGTAGCTTAGGACAAGGAGAAGGACATAGGATACTTTTTATTCGAACCCGAACGGGTGTAGGAGTGCAAAACGTGAGCCGATTTCTCCATAGGAATAGCATTGTAAGATTAGAATTTATACTTTTTATTTCAATTTAAAGAAATTTCAGCGCGTTGAACGCGAACGAAAATTAAGAAAAGAGCACGTGGGTTTAATTTTCTGGATTGTTATTTGAATATCAGTATTTTATTTTATTTGTTGATTTTAAATCTTTTGATTTTTTTTATGGTGGATCAGATTTCCTCAACTAGATTTTAATTATGCTTCCGAATTTAATTTAATTGATGTTTACAAATGGTAAAAAATGAAGATATGGAGGAATATATTCGGCATAAATAAGGAATTTGTACTTTATGACACTTTTCCAACCATACAAGAGGATGAATGTCTGTTTTGTTTTATGATGTTAAGATGGCGTAATGGCCTATTGAATTTTGGCAATGGCGGCTTTTGGCGAAGTTGAAAATTTAACGTAGGGTAGCTATTCCCATCCAGTTGTATGGGTTAGGGTTAGTTTGAATTATCATCGCATTAAAGCTACACACGAGGGCTATTGGAAACAGGAGTCGTAATTTAGAACCACGGTCAAGTTACGAGCCGACACATGAGTAGGTACCTAATGCAACTTTTTAAGGCCGACATCGTACGCAGCTTTGGGAATTGGAGGATATTTAAAGTGCCCTTCCTCTACATACTATTATTCGTCGGACATTTTTTAGCTGCACGAGCCGTTTATAGGTCGGCAGTTATTTTGGCGATGCCCGGACCTGAACCTGGGACCTACCGCTTACAAGACGAAAGTCTTTACCGACTGGGTCATCTAGTCCTATCGAGTTGTATGAAATATGAAGTGGAATGTTTACCACATTTGGGCAGTTTCGTTTTGAGCTAATCGGGAAATAGAAACAGGCCATTATATCATATAGCTGTTCTGGCAATTTGAACAGAGGCCTCTGGGAAAGCCCTCCAACTCCTGGTAGGGCCTGGACAAAATCAACCCCTCATATCAGAATGGGAGGAGATTATAATATCTTGATGGAGTGTACCAGGGGAGAGGGGATCAATTGGTATAAAATAAAAGTTTACATAAAAAAACTACTAATTAGGGTTATAAGGGTACACCCGTGTTCCCGCAACGCCGGGTTTATAAAGCTAGTAATACATAAATTTGAAATTAATTTATAAATAATAGTTTATTCAATCTTTTAGTATTTCTCAAAAATCTTGGATTTGACGCGTTAAATTAATTATTAAATACCAACTATTCGACCATAAAAAAACTAACAGAAAACAATTGTTATTTCTAAATTTAATTATCATTTGCAGCATCCTGTTTCGATACTATAAATATAAAAAATATTTATATAGGAAAACCTTATTCGTTTGTGCCTTTATTCAATTATTTATTGCATCAAGAAATTAATATTTCAGCTTTCCCTTTTTAGGTATTGTTATTGTAAGATTATTTGAAGTACTATTCACGAGCTGTTTATTATAAGGTCGTACTTTTTAAAAAATAAAGACTCATTTTAAGAAAATACAAAGATTTTAATGTCCTTAACAATTTTTTAAAAAACTCAGCTATACATTTCTATCTTATTTAACAAATAATAAAGTTTATTTAGAGATATTTTTATTAAGTTTTCAATCATTAATCAGAGGTTAGTTGTAAAAAAAAACATTGAAATGCAAGGGAAATATCAACTTTGGAGTGGAGATTTAAAGATTAATGGTTCGAACCAATGTTCGACAGTTTATTATTCTTTAGTAGCATGGTGTGGTGGTCAGTATCCCACCCTGTTCCTAGGATGACCTTTCATTTACCGCCGTCGCCGGGTGGGGTGGTAGCCTTTACAATTAGGAGTGTTTTTTTTAAAGTTAAACTAGTCGGTTTTTAGCCTACTTTTCTTTTTTTAATTCGAAAGAATTAAAAAAATGAAAAAGTAGGTATTGACATGCGGTCGATGTCCGTCTGTCCGTACCCCCCCTTCCAAAATCTGTTCTATACACATCTGATCTTAAAAATTCTTTTTTGTTAGAAAGCCATGACCTCAGGGACCCAACTTTCATACTTTTTGTCCGCCTGTCTGTACGTCGGGACGGACATAAATTTACTATCTGTCGGCGAATTTCCCATTGAATTAGTATTGGAATTCAATTTTGAGTCATTTAAATCACTGTTGCCAAATCAACAATGGCATGAGAAACTTTATTTAAAAATATTTGAAGCAAAATAATTTTTTCATGAATCAGTTTGGAATGACGTTATAAAATGTAGCACAATGTAATTCTGTGATTGTTCATTTATTGTTTACCAAGAAAGCGGCAAGGCATATTTTTTGCATACAATTATGCTTAGCTTTAATTTACATTTCGTATTTTTTTAATGCAGTTTGGAGTAGTTTTATTACTTTTGTTATTAATAAATATTTAATTATTCTTCGAACTACAAATAAATCGAGCAGACGATAATTAAGTTAATTTTCGAAAGAATATTAAGGAAAATAGTTGATTTTGGCTTTTAGAAGTTTATGTTATAGCTGGATGCTGTGTGCAGCGATTTTTTTTCTAATGTGTATAAATCTAGTGTAGAAACGGTTGTTGATGATATTTACTGTTAACCTAGTTGTTTCCCGATTAGAATTTCAGTAAGTATTTAAGTAACAGGAAAGTAGGCTATTTTAGTTCTTTAAGAACTTCTTGTTTCTTTACAAATTTTCTTTGCAAATTACGCGCTTTTTATATGGCACACCAGATGATATTTTTTTCTGTAAACGCAATAATGTTTTTTTACAGTGTGGTATTCGTTAACTAGGGTTAACTACACTCGTTAACCCGAATCAATGAAAAGGTGTCATTAATTTCATTGGGGAAATGGCCAATGATTTTCGACCAGGCCTTTTTTCATTAACCCGAGTAAGTGAATATTAGGGTTACAATTTTACATACCATTCAGTATTTTAACTAAAAAATTCAATTTGTTACGTCACTTTTCACACACAGCGCAGTCTTCCAGAGGATAAATAAATTATCAAAGAAGGAATGAGATAGACGCTACTAAGCAGCGACTTCTCTAACCTGGAGAAACCAAAGAAAAGGCCAGCAGACTCTTCTAAGAACTCCTGGAACAATAAAAGTTGCAGGAGGGATAAGTATATTGGGCACTTAAGGCCCGGAATGGATGGTAACTCAATACTGGTTTCCATGAATAGGAAGAGGGGAAATCTTGGGCAATGTATTTCCCGTTTTGAAGTAGAGGGTGCTGAAGAAATAATGGAATACTCTTCTTCAACTGCTCTTGAAGTACTTTTTGGTTAATATCGGCATCTGATTTTGGAGGATTAGGTTTTTGCAGAGTCGGCAAATTTTCCGTGTCTGAGAGAAATCAAATTTTAAAAAATTAAAACTATCGCCACGATGGGTTTACAGTGCTGAGAGCTGAGCCCTCGACCTCACACACATTACGTAACAAAATTATTAACGAAAAGCGAGATCGTATTTTAAAACGATTTTTCTACTTGCGAAGATCACTATGATTACAATACTTTAAAAACCCAGGCGTTATATACTTCTCACTTTTTTTCCGTATGCTCTTATCTGTTTTAGAGTTGAGATTACGGATGTGTCATGATGACGAGCAAAAGTCGGACTTCCTCCCTTGTGGCGGTCAATAAAAACGAAACAGCCCCACTTCGCCTTAAAATCGGGTAGTTCTCTACTCCGGGCTCGTTTACCGAGTGGCATTAGAAACAATAGCAGAGTTGAGATTATCGTCCCACTAGAGCTACACGAAGGCTTGTCAACGAGCGTCAAACTACAGTCATACTGCTTTAGAAATAAACTGGTCTACCAGCCATGATGACGCCATATGCCAGTAATATAGTGTTAGGTTAAATTATCGTACTAGAGCCCCATGCGGGCTTTTGGTGAGGAGGGTCGTAATTTACAACCACAGTCAAGTGACGAACCGACACCAGATTAAGCACAAACGCAACTTTTTTTAAGGGCAACATCATACGCGGCGTTGCGACTTTGATTCCGATTTAAAAAGCACACTCCCTCATACGGAGTATTATTCGTCGAACATTTTAGCTCCATAGGCCGTTTACAGGTCGGCAGCTACTTTGGCAATGCCCGAGCCGAACCTGGGAACTTTGACATGCAAGGCGAGCTTCTTACCGACTGGCCTTTCCAGCCCCTCACAGTAATTGGAAACTGGATTGTACCAACTTAGTCGGTAAGGTACAACAATAAGTTGCAGCTGCTTTTTCAAAATAACGCAGGTAAAAGGATTCCTTATTTCAAAGAAAATAGGAAGATTCTGGATGCCCCTGGAGGTAGTGGATCTCTTTTCCTTCAAAAATTTCCTCCGATTTACCTTTTTTCCTCCCACAACCTAGTGACGAATGTATAACCCTTCAAAGAAGATCTACTACACTTTAAAAAAAGACTGAAATCGGAAACCGACGAGAAGAGAAGAAACTTGTGGGAATCTCGAGCTCTCCATCGATTCCTCAACATCGATAGGACCAAGAGTTAAAAAATAAAAAATGACTTTTTTGCAGAGTCAGTAAATCAAAATACATAAGAAATGATGCCGCCTCGGTACGACACAAATGTAACATGTTTGATAAAGCTATGATTTTTTTTTATTACACGAGAACTTATTCAACGAGCTAAAGTAATTAATTGGCCTGACACAAAATATTCAAAACCCAAACAAAAAAGTATACGCAGTTTTTAACGCCGTAAAGGTCAGCCAATTACTTAAATGTAATTAACAAACAATTTGAATAGCATTGCAAAAACAAGCTTAAATTGCATAATTATGTTTTACTAGGATAACAAATTAGCCTACACTGAATAATAAAAGTATAATTGGTGATTTAACCACTATACGAGTAGATTTAAGCAGTAAACAAGTATGAGGAAAACAGCTATGTTTGAGTGGTGAAAAAATAGAAAACTTAATTTGCATAAAACTAAAAGCTTGATTTCCATTTTTAAAGCAGAATATTTGGGTCAAGAGGCCTTTAAAGACTTATAACAATCTTTGGAAATAGAGAAGAATTTTTCGTTAATAAAAGTTTTTTGGTTTTATAATTTATTTTTTTACTTATTTATTTAATCCATTTATGCCAGTATTGAAAAACAAACGTTCTATATTGTACGTTCAAATTTGTCTACATAAGTAAAATACAAGACAAATGAAGACGATAGTCCTAAACAAACTATGTAAGGCAAATTAAATTGCACGAAAAAGGAATTTTTAATGTTTAAAGGAACGGTTTTATTCGGCAAGGAAGATGGTAATGGCACTCACAAATGGGGAAAGTAGGTTAGAAGAGCATATTTAATAGTGCCTATACACAACACAAGACAAAACCAATTTTATTAAATATCTGTTACAAGTTTATCAAATTAACCAAGAGATGAGTTGAGTAGACTAGAAGCTACATTATCATAATAATAAAAATAAGATGTCCCTAGAGGGAACGCGAGTCCATATTTTTGTGGATCAAATGTACGGAGAAGCTTTTTGTATGATTAAAAAACATGGTATTTTTATAACAAATTGCCGGTCTTAAATTCCCTTTTATTACTGACAAGATGGATTATGTAGAATATGTCTCATCTACATTTCACAAGCCTAATGCTAGAATAAAATAAGAACTTTTAGTGTAAGTTGTTGTTGTTTATCTCCTTGTCTGACGGTCAGACATGATCCAAGATTAGTGTAAGTAAAGAAACACATTCGAATTTATTTTGTCGTAAATTTTAAGTGCGATAACTGATTTAAAATTTTGGAAATTTGAATCTTTTTTCAGAGGTACGGAACTTATTTACTTAATGTGGGACCATCAGTTATAAAAAAGCAAGTGAAAATTTAAATTAAAAAAAAAACAATAGCGCAACCTCAAAACGTTCTATATGGTAACATGTTTGTTACCTATATGCATGTATCGTAAGATCGAAATATAAAATGTAATCAATAGGTACACTTAATTAAATTTGTTAATCAAATAAAGCTTAAACTCTTAATCCTAACGCGCATTTAGTACATTATCTATTTATTCAGCTCTCTTGAAAAGTCTGACGTTTCTGACGTTTGTTATTGTCTAATTAGAAAGTGCGTCACAAATCCTGTGCTCTTTGGTGATAAAGTTTTCTGAATCTGTGATGCACTACATATCGGACTTTCGAGTGCACCGGAACCACATCCAATCAGCACTCTAATTTAACACTAAACTTTTAAAATGCCAACTCGTTGGTTTACGTTATCTTGTTTCAGACAAAATAAGTCAGCTAGTCGATTTTTCAAACGCTTATTGTTAAATCAGAGGCCGACAGGCATGAAAGTAATCCGCATTTTTAATCTCACTTTAGCTGTTTCTATGATCAATGCATTTTCCTACGTGTGCACTTCATATAGGAACTAATACAAATAAAAAAATTTAAATTGAATTGCACGCCGTAACGCCGATAGTGCGATAATTTTTTTTAATTAAGAGTTCAGGGTTTTTGATTAGCTTGCACTTGTCATAATATAACAAAGTTGCGTGGTGAAATTCTAAATATTTTTTTTAAACATAGAACTTTGGAATTCTAATGTTTAAATACAACTGGTATGGAATTCCTTAATGCCTAATGTAAAATTCAATCGAGATGAAGAAATTATTTTTTTTATCGAAAATATTTTAGTTGAACTAAAACTAGACTATATAATCTGCCAGCAAAACTAAAAATTTAAATATCTAGGATTTTTTTGTTATCTACACTTCTGAAATATAAATAATAAAAGAAATATAAAAATACCAGTGAAGATTAATTATGTAAAATAACCTTGCTAAAAAAAAGTTGAAGAAACAGATATGAAAAGCATCAATTTGTTGTAGTTCATACGTGCTTAATTTAGATAGCAATTCATCGGAAATGTGGGGGTGCATAATGAATACTGATCAAGTAATTTTCTTTACATCAAATAATTACAAACCATAAGTGCGGAATAAAATGCCGAGATGTGTTTTCATTAATTCGTGTAAATGCATAGTCTGAATTATTCAAAGTTAAAACATGTCGAACTATTCAGGTTAAAGTGTTTAATCTGTAAAATGCGATTTTTTGTGAGAATCGTTTTTAAGTTTTGATCTTCCATAGCATCTTTCATGTGTGCTAATTGGTATCCAAATTGTTAAAAATCGCTTCAGGAATTGAAGAGCTTAGTGGAAGAACGTGCTAAGTGACAAAAAGATGAAAACGAGAAAATCAGCTTTAAATTTTTTTAGTTTGCAATTAAATCTGTTAAAAACGGAACTTTTAAACTGTAAAAAAATATACTTAACTTTCATTTTATGAAAAAGGGGGCCCTTGTTATATTTTAAGGGAGGAATAACATGTTCAGTGACACAAAAATCTCAATATTTTCAAAAATGTCACTTAGCACGTTCTTACACTATAAGCTCTTCAATTTTGTCGATTGGCAGATCGAGGTTTTGCAGATTTTAAAATATTAACTGAAAAAGTTAAATTTCTAAGATACGTTCCTTTTCCTCGCATACTGCAACGTATTGTAATAAAATGAAAAGCACTATTTTGAAACATTTCATACATTGTTTTAAAATGAATACATACTTGAATAATAAATTATTTACATTTGACGGTAAAAGTTATAAAAAAATGCATGAGCGCGTTTTAAAAATTTATTATTTGGAATATCTATATAGTGTTTATATTTATTTCAGTTCCATACAAGTATTCTTTGTTTAAATTGAAAATTGATGCATTTAGATACTTAAAAAAAGCGATGTCACAAATTTGCATTTTAAAATAATCTAGTTTAGATTTTATATTAACATAACATCTAAAGTAAATATAGCAATGTTTTTTTTTGTATAAATAGGAAGTGTATAGAGGAAATCTATTTGTTGCAAATTCAGTCTTTAAGTAAAAAAAAATTAATGTTGATAACATAAAAAATTTCATAGATAACAATTTTCGCTTTTTGAAAAAGATACTAACAATATTATGGATCTTTATTTAGAATTCAAAAATACTTGCCTTCAAAATAATATTTTACAAATTTCATAGAAGTCTATTGAATTGAATACACATTGAATGTTATTGAAATTAAAATATGGGTTAATGGTTGTTTGTACATTGTAAGTATTCGTGTAAAGTATCCCGTTTCGATTCAAATTTCAAAGAATTTCATTTTCTTTTGAGTCTAAGAATTTCCGCAACAACATTCCAAACAAATGTTTTAAAATTTTGAAAGGACATCTTTATTCGAACATCCCCATTTTTAAATTTTTAAATTTACTACCGATTCGGCATAATGTTATTTTTCGAATGATTTTATTTTTACATCGTAATAATTTTTTTTTTGTAATTTAAAAGTAAATATATCAGCTAGACGTTTAAATGAAATTTATCATATCCCATTTCCACATAAAGAAATTTTTCGAAAACATTTGTCCTATTTAGCCCCAAAAGTATTTAACAAACTACCTACTGAACTTCTAAGTATCCCTTCTTTATACGGTTTAAAAATTCCTTACTTAAATTTATATTTTCAATAAACGATATTGATGTACATATATTTTAATTTATCGAAGCGAAATATGATTTTTTTATATATTCCCCGCTGACCAGAATTTTAAGCATTCTTTTGATTATCTAGCATTAGCATTGCCACATTTTTTTCTCTTTTTGTTTATATTTATGTATTTATATTTACTATTTTTTGTTTATGTTAACTTATAATGTGTCTTTCAATTATAATTATAATTAATTAGTCACATATACGGTTTTTTTAGCCCCATTGTGACGAATCAAATTATTCTTGTAATGTTTATTTTAGGTTAATAAAGTGTTTGTTTGTACATTGATACTGGAATAAGTATAGAAATAATTTGAAATTCGTTTACCTTTAACTGAAATATTTCAAATAATTTATATCTGATATACATTAGGATTTTATGGATTATTTTATATTAATAAACTTTTTAGACATTTAAAATGTCATCTATCAGTAGTAGAAAGTTCATAGACAAGAATTTATTTCATTTTTTTATTATATAATGTAAAAGCAAGGAAAACAAATATAAACAAATATATTTTCTTTAAATGTGTCTTTAGTATTGTTTTTAAACCTTTACGTTTATAAATATTTCAAATAAAACGTTATGCAATGACATACGAAAATCTAAAATAAGAACTTCCGTTAACATTTTTGCAAACATTGTCGAAAATAAAATAGTTACTTAAAATGCCATAGAATATTTTATAGTATTTTTTAAAACAGCACGCAAAGTTCACGAATATTGTTAATCGAACAAATTTTGCTCTTTATTCCTTTACAACAATATGGTTTAAGCTGGTGTATATACTGACGTAAATTGTTCTAATGGTATATATTTCTAAAAATAATCATTACAATTCAAAATATATTTTCTATAAACAACGTATCAGTTAATAGATTTTCATAAATATATTACCTTAATAAAGTTTATAACTTCAAATTTCATACAAGAAACAAAATATTTGAGTTGTATTACTTTCAATGATTTTCGAAAATTATAAATAACAAATACAAATCGATTATTTAGAATCTTCCCCAAAAAATCGCCCTTTACTTGACGTCTAAAAATAAATCTAACTTTCCCTTTGCATTAATTATAAATGAGCAACAACAATTCTCATTTAACAGAAATAATTATGTTAAGACGACGAAAGTACAGCAAACTCAATTACATACATTAAATTAACGAGTAACTGGTTTATTCATGTCTTATAAGAATCCTGTTGGGACTCAATTACTATTCCGTTTCACAGGTTTCGAGTCGATTACTTCCAAGAACAAAAAGACCAAAACTAATAATCGAAATTTACATAATGAGTTTGGGGGAAAAGTCGTTAATGTAAGGGAGGTTACCGTGTTAACCGATCGTTATTGACTGAAATTACGCGATACAGATTATCAACGAGTTTGTCGAAAGCAGTTAACTTTAGAAATATACTTTTATAGTATTTTTAGGTATACCTAAGCAGCAAAAGACGTCATTAAGTGATCGTAAATGTCGACATTTGGCTTGGTTGAAATAATGTCGCACTAGAGTTAAACGAGACCTATTGATGACGTAGTTTTGGATAGGATAGTTTGAATTATCGTCGCACTAGAGCTACACGAGGGTTATTGGCGTCGATTCTAGAACCACAGTCAAGTGACGAGCCGACACCCGAGTAGGCACCCAACGCAGCCGTTAAGGGAGACATCGTACGCAGCGTTGGGACATATTTAACGTTGGGCATATTTAACGTTCACTCCTACTACACGGGGTATTATTCGTACGACATTTTTTGGCTGCACGGGCCGTTTATAGGTCGGCAGTAATTTTGGCGATACCCGGACCCGAACCTGCGACCTTCGAGGCCTTAAGGCGACCTTAAGGCGAACGCCTTAACCGACTGGGCTTCCCAGCCTCCGTGACGTAGTTTGGAACCACGGTTAAGTGACGAAACCGACACCTCAATTGGCATTCAACGCTAACTTATAGCAATATCGAACAAGGCGCCTTAACCCCACGACAGATTTTAACTTACACCAGCCATTATACTTGGCTCTATTTATCAGTATTTTTTTTGTCCAGCACTGACAGCTAATAGGATGTCTAAGACGAGGACATAACCCAGTAAGGAATTCTCAGAGGAAAGACGTCTTAACACAACACGCCACCTCCACGTGCGAGTTCTCAGAAAGAAGAGTTAAGTTTCGAAAAATACCCCCCCCCCCCCCCCTTAGCTATTTAAATCATACCTACTCAGCAAAACACGCCAATAAATAACCGGATATGTCGATATGTTTTCAATAAAAATTTTTTTTTCAAAGTCCTTTATACGAAAGGCTAATCTATGTTATTGAACGTCAAGATCAATACATTTGGTGACATAGTACAGAAAACGTAACTTAGATACACTAGAAAATGTAATTTCGATTAAATAAAACTAATATGTAAAATCGATTATTCAGAAACTGCTCATAGAAAATCGCCCTTTACTTGACGTCTAAAACTTAACAACTTTCCGTTAATGTCCCACTTGAGCTACCCGAGAAGTATTGGTGAGGTAGTTTTGAACCACGGGTCAGGTGACGAAGCCGACACCCGGGTTGGCATCCAACGCTAACTTTAACGTACACCAATTCATATACTCGCCGCTGCTATGAATGGGTATTTTTTTTGTCCAACACTGTCCGCCAATAGGATGTGTATTGTGTAAGTCAAGGACAGGACCCAGGAAGGCAAGGTGTCACTAATAAACGCAACACGCCACTAATAAACGTTTGAAATAAACAAATATTTTTAAGTTTTGCATGGTTTTTTTGCAAAATAAAAATCACGGAGAGTAATCGCCACACGTTTACATAAAAAATTTACTTACTTGGCTACAGTTGATCAATTTCGTTTTGGTATTTTTCTTCTTATTCTTTATGGTTAGAGGCAAACGAGTAGAAATAACTGAGACGCCAGTGAAAACTGTAAAAAAAAACACAGTTATTTAAATGTTTGAATTAAATTGTGTATAACTATTTACTTGACACAATTAAAAAACTAAGATAGACAGACTAAGTCCCTTTTCACTAATGAAATAGATGAATAGATGTTTTCACTCTAAAATATTTAATATTAGCAAAAATTTCTTATTTGGTATTCTTTTACAGCAGATTTGGTACGACGTAAAGTAACTTTGTTCCTTAAAAGGTGACTTAGTCATAAGTACAAAACCATACTTTCTACAGCTTTAACTTTTACTTACAAGGCAGCGCATTAATCTCACTAATAACTTAGCAAGTTATCTAGTGAGACGTTATCAGGGTGTCGACACAAAAACAGTTTGTTTAAAGTAGTTTCAAAATCCTTACATTTGTACAAGGATACTTACCTTCTTTAAAGGGATATTTCATGCAAAAAACACCTTTTTGGATAAAGGTATAAGAGTAAAATTTAAATATGCTTTTCTGTATCCAAGTTATAAGAAAATGCACTTTAGATAGAACAATATGCACGTGCAGTTAAAATAATATTTTGAAAATTTTATGTTAACAACAAGTGGGTTTGTAACAGAATCTGTCACTTAACCCGCTTCCACACAACATTTGTGTTTAACAGGTAAAAACGCGCCAAACACAGCATTAATTCTATATTAAAAAATTACATGCTAAATTTGGCTGGTTAAATTTATTTTCTTTCGAAAATTCAATAATTATTTGTTATCGTTTGCTAAAATAATTAATATTTCAAAGAATAAATATGTAATATTCCTCGCTTTTAAATAAAAGGAAAACATTTCATATCAATATACAATCAAAGAATCTCTTTGTGAAATATATTTGACGTCATTTTAAACTGATTTATGGCGCAAAAATAAATTTATTTTAATTTATTGTTTAACAAAAACACTTGGATATTTTGGTACCTAAATTCTTTTCAAGGTGTTTCACACCAAAATGAAAATTTCCCTGACATTTAAAGGTATTCCAGATGGGTAGATACCCTGAGTTAGTAAGGATCGGGTAATGTTTTACAATTTGACAAACAAAACAGAAAACTGAAGTATATAACAGTCGGTAAACACATAACATTCCAAGTATGGCAAAGTGTCACCGCCATGTGGACAACATGTCACACTTGCCAAGTACAGCCTAATGCTCGCTGAGTGCCTCACAGAGTGTCATTCAAGTGCCAACTTCAGAGCTTGTTGTTCAAACAAATATTTGTCTATTATAATTGGTAATATGCAAGGGGGTGTTTTAAATATCTTAATTGATTCGGTAAAGTCAAAGCTAAACGTCATGCAGATACGCATTATGATAACCAATTTAGAGTTTGCTTTTTAATGTAATCTTTTACGTTCCAAGGCGAAGGTTCTAAATTTGAAATTGAAAAAGCCTATTTGTAGTCATATTATGAATTACAGATTTAAATTTCATATTACCGGATTGATTATATTATTAAATAACCGTGGAACCATTTAAAATTATTAGTAGATCTAATGACTACTGACTTGTTAATTGGGTATAACATAAATAATATAAGGGGCCATTCTATTATACATAGAGCCCTATTTTATAAAGGCTAAGTTAAGTAATACGTAGCAATTTAAAAATCCGTATATATTTTTCTTCCAAATGAGTTTTAAAAAGAAACTACTTTTAATTGCTATACATTTAAAAAAATTCTGCACCCAAGATTAATTTTTAATTTAGTTTAAGTACAATATTACATCTTAGTGATAAACTTGCGTTCATCAACTCTATTAACAATAATAAAGCTCGTCTGTTGTTTAAGATGGAATGCAAAATAAAAATAAAAACTACAAACACATTAGTTTTGAAGATTAATAGGGAGAGTAAAGGAAAAAGAATTTTCTTTCATAATACGGTCCCATATTTCAAATCCCGAAAAGTGCCAAACAACGTTTAATACGATACGAAATTTTAGGAAGACATCAGCCGTCCCCATAAAAGTGGTAGGGGTATTTTTATATTGCGAGAAACGCTAAAATTTATTGAAAGGATCGCTCCTAAATCTTAGGAAAGGCATGTTCATGATTCAGGTTTGGTTTGAGTTGAATAAACAATAAACATCCCACTAAAGCCACAAGAGAGCTATTGGCAAAGGGCCTCGTACGTTTAAGCGGCAGTTAAGTGCCGATAAACAACCTGAGCTGCCACCCACACTGCATCAATAGTTTTTTTTTTAGTTTAGTTTGAATTATCGTCGCACTAGAGCTACACGAGGTCTATTGGCGGCGGGCGTCGTAGTCCGACACCTGAGTAGGCACCCAAAGCTACCGTTAAGGGCGACATCGCGTACGCAGCGTTGAGACTTTGGGGAATATTTAACGTGCACTCCTTTTATACGGGGTATTATTCTCGGGCTCTCTCCCAATAGAACTGTTTTGGCACACAGTTTCTACAAACAGTTAAAATGTTTGTTCGGTTATAGTCTAGTACTCTTTACTCGGTTAAAAATATAAAACAACTGTTTTAACTTCAAATACATTTTTACATAAAAACTTAAAAGAAAACAATATTTTCTGTAAAATATAAAATAATGTGTACAGCTCAATTCAACAAAATAAGCGACATAGAACGCGGCGTCAGAACTTCGGACCACCAAGACAGATTGATTTAACCCTTTCACTACTAAAACGGCTCAGGCGGCTGTACAACTAAGGATTCGATAATGATATTCCTATAACATATTACGCGGAAACAAAAAACCTACGTAGCGAAAGTGCTAACGTGAACCAGCCTAATATACAATAAACTATTGGCGGGATTTTTTTTTTTATCTAGCACGATATTTTTATAGCAAAGCTAAGACGATTAGGAGGACTTCAGATCAATGGGACAGACCCCAGAAGCGAGGCATGACGCTTTAACCCACGCCGTCTTTTATGGTGGTGATGCATTATACTGTGAAAAACGCTCCCATTTATTGAATGGAACGCTCCTAAATCTTCAGAAAGAATGTCATTTTTTTTTAAACTTCAGCTCCCCACTTTTTTAAGGCACTTGCTTACCTATGGCCATTCTCATATCAGATTGCCAGAAATAACCTTAGAAAAGGAATAAATGAATTGACGTGTTTGTCACAATCAATTTGGACTTCAGTAGATCTCCAGACATATTTACAACAAATATTTCAGTCTGAGAACTTTTCAGATAAATCCTTGACATTTGAGACAATTCCCAGTTCACCATCCGTTCCCTAAGGGATTCTGTTCGACTGCCACTACCCCATTCAAACATAATCCTTCAATGAGATCTTGTACTTTTTTTCCCTTTTACTTTATCGCTAGTCAGTTTCTTTATAATCTTTACCTACCTTCTTTTATCTGGTATCTGGGGGATTGCCAGAAATAAATTACTTCAGCATCTTCATGCCCCCTTCTTTAGAGAAGACCTCTGCACTCATACAATGAAGTTGACACTTATGTCAAGAAATTATTTGGCAACTTTTTTTTAGGTGATTAGCGTGGCCACTACGTTACACATAAAATGGTAACCGATGCGGATACGTTTACAGGTTGCGTTGGTTAGAATGGTGAATTGGGCAAGGTTCCTCAACCATTAATTAAGTGCTTCTATAAAATGAGGACCAAATCTGCTTGAAAACTAAACACTTGGAGTTTCGCGTGAGGTTGACGACTTGCCTGAGACATATGGTAAGGAGAGCCGAAATGGGCATAGCCGCCTTGGCCCGCTATTGGTTTAGTTGTTTCTTTAAGTATCTAAAACATTATTAACATGCTTAAATCCCAATTTACTTTGGCATCAAAATATCCCAAAACATTTATAGCAAATATTTCGGTCGAAAATATCAAAACACAATAACCCTTGACGTTTTCAAAACAATTCCCAGCCCAACAATCCACTCCCTACGAGATCATATCATTCAACACACTCCCTCCGATTAGATCTCTATCAACTTGAATCAACCCACACAAATAGCAGTAAACCTCGATTTTCCGGCGTGGTCCCAAGGCTATGCGAATCGATAACCAAAAAGATCAGGCGGGCATTAAAACGCCGTCCATCTTTTCTGATAAGTACAAGCCCCGGTGATGCAACATGCCCGCTCCTGGAAACGGGAAAACCGGGATTGTTGCTGGTCGCTGCAACATCTCCCGAAATGTCACGCACAGGAGAGCCCGCTTCTAACGCGGAGTCATTAATCTTGATGCAGGTAATATTGGGGTTGTAGCGGGAGAGCAGGTATTATCTTTTCCGGTTAGAAGGTGTCCTGCTGAGACACAAGCAAATCTTACTAACGCATATTCGTCATATACACGTTTTTTAAATAAATGTATTTTGAAAAGTGTTTTGTAAGTAAATTAGAAAAGATTACCGTTTAATATTTACTGAGAGACATGTTGTCATTCTACAAAAAAATTACTATGAGAACTTCCAAATTTAAAAAAAATATTTTTTACTATCCCCTAAAGAAAATCTATCCATTGAATTAGACTGAATCAGTACACTGAGCATTTTTAGTGCCTCAATTAAGCCTCAATTTGCTTAAATTTAGACAGTCGCTATCTTTATTCCTTACTTTGAACTACGTTCAATTACAGTGCATCTGGATAGGCTGATTCATTGCTTCATATTCCTTTGCCGCTAGCAACTATAATTCGTGTTTGATTTTGCGGAACTGAGTTACTGCACTTCTACTTCAATTTCTTCTCTATGGTTAGGACCATGATTTTAAACTAAAGTCACTTCAGAGTTCATAGCCAGACAAGAACTCGTATAAGCATCCCA
Source organism: Oedothorax gibbosus (assembly GCA_019343175.1). NCBI lineage: Eukaryota > Metazoa > Arthropoda > Arachnida > Araneae > Linyphiidae > Oedothorax > Oedothorax gibbosus. Next base: position 10,302,292 of record CM033273.1, read on the forward strand.
ATCCCCAAATATGAAAGGAGATAAGCACCGCCTCATGGGCAAGTATAGCCTTAGACGGGCTTTAACTTAACGTTGCTTCAGCAATAAAAATGTTTTGTTAAATTTCGACCACACCATAAACTGTTTCCATACCTCCATTTCAAAACTTTAGTTCATTTGAGAATAATGAGGTATGTTTTTATTAATATTATTTATCTGTTTTCTGAATCTTATTTGGCTAATTAACGGGGCTCATTGCCCGGCACAGATTCTAAATTTCAACAAATAGTTGTTTCAGAGGGAAGGTTTTAACAAAACTCCTGGCCAAAGGGATGTAAATTTCAAATATTAAAATGTATCAAACTATTATTTACAATTAAAGCATTTCTTTAATTTACTCATTACCAACGACTTTGTGAATACCAACAACATCTTCATTTCCTAATAAAACTTTTAAATTTAATTTTTGTATTCGTTTTTTTTTTGTAAATATCTTGTGCTACATAAAGTGTCAAGTTTTCGTTTGTCTTGTATTTTGTTTATTGAGATACATTTTAAATAGGAAGCTCATTTTGACGTGGTAAATTTTCTTATATTTCTTCGTCGTGAATGGGTTAGGTCGCAAACTTCATGTGACATATTTTCACCTTTCATATTTCCTAGGGTCGGTTTGGCGACAAGACAATCGCAAGATCTGGTAATCGCATAGATATCATAGTTAAAGTATTAGAATGGCAGATCACGTGACCTCCAATGCTAACGACGGGACGCGCAAGGAGACCAGAATAAGAGGGCAATGGGGCCAGTGTTGCCACTAGTTTTAGGAGAAAAACACTACGAAAAAATACCATTTAATTCTAAAAATACAAAAATATATCATAAAATACTAGAAAAGCGTTTCACGTATTTTTTAAAGTCACTAAAAAGATTCCAAAATGCAGCTAAAATTTTTATGGGCTTGTTTTGTAATTTTAGAATTAAATGGTATTTTTTCGTAGTGTTTTTCTACTAAAACTGGTGGCAATCCTGGCCCCATTGCCCTCTTATTCTGGTCTCCATGCACGTCCCATCGTTAGCATTGGAGGTCATGTGATCTGCCAATCTAATTCTTTAAGTATGATATCTATGGGTAATCGTTACTGAAGTATGTGGTTTTGACTCTCGTACCCGATATTTTAATTACTTTATCCAAGTAGGAAAAAAGTAACTTTAGGTTTAAATTTTAATTAAAATATTTTTTTTTCGATTATAAATCATACTTATTATGAAAAGACTGAAGATAAGCAAACAATTTTACGTTCGCAATGGTCAGAAGGTAAAAAAAACTTCCGATACTCAAAATCATCAGGTACATAAAATAAGTCTTTACAAAAAGAAAAATTAATATATTTCTGAAATTTAAAAAAAATCGCTGTCCGATCCGAAGAAAGATTACTTATTAAATAACTGTCTTTCCTCCGTTGCACATCGTCAAGATTCCACTGGAAGCACGAACCGGAAGAAAAAAACCCTCTTTAATCGGGCCGTTGAAATTGAAAGCTCCCGAGAATTGGCCCGATATCTTGGCCGATCGTTTTTTGGCAGATGATGGACTCTGGATGTTCTTTTTTTCTTCTATTTCTTTAATAGAATGTTGGAACAAGATAGTCTCCAATGGGTCTGAAAGGTGGTTACATTTCTCGTATTTCAGAGACGTTTATGGATTTGGAAAAGAGAAAGTTTCACGGAAGATAAATATTTTGTTTTGGCGGAAAATAGTTCGGGTTTTGAAAATAATAGTTTTCCCGTTAAATTTTTGTGATTCGTGTGTAGTCTTCAGATTATAAAAGTCAATATAAAGTTACGGAGGTTGTCTCAAAAACATTCAATAAGTATGTGTTTAAGGTCAATAAGTATTGAAAACGCGTTTTTAATTTTTACGGCAAGAAGCTGGTTTCTTTAACAGAATATTTTGTTTTTAAATAAGTTTGTTTAGTTTAGTTTGAATTATCGTCGCACTAGAGCTACACGAGGGCTATTGGCGACGGGCGTCGTATTTTAGAACCACATTAAATAAGTTTGTCTTTACATTGTAAAATTTATAACTATTAATATTGACAAACAATAAAATATCCAGGGCTGTATACTACTTTATAACTATATATTATCCCCAATCCTATAGATTGCAGTAAAATTTTACCATATTCGATGAAACCCCACTTTTCACATGGGAAGTTAATCGCATATTTATTTGGTTTTTAGATATTGAAGTGTAAAATTTAATTTAGTTTTTATATTTTGTACAGTTTAAAATATTTGCAAATCGCTTTACTCACCAAACATTTTCTAAACATCCCATGCCATCCAACATAATTCCCTTAAAAGGAGTTCCATTTTTAGCATCTATTCTACATTGTTAAAATCGAATCCTTCAAAATAGAACACTCTACAGGGATTACCCGATCAGTCAAACAATCGAACCTGATTACAGTCCCGAGTTTTATCGTCAAAAATACTTGAAAGATTTCCAATTTGATCGTCCATCCGAAAACCAGTTACTTGATTTGAGGTAAGAATACAAATGGATATGCTCTTTGAGCCAAAAGTGAAGCCGTAAAAAAATCGCCAAATTGATATAATTAGCCAAATAAATGACACTCACAATGCATTTCAACCAGAAACGTCTTATTTTACTCTGGACCAGCTATGATATAGAAGCCAGTCTCTATTTGCGTTACGTGTAATGAAAACGCTTAACTCTGGCAAATTTTAGATTTCGGTTGTCATTGTATAATGTACAAGGTATAGCGTGTCTTTTATAGCTTGGTTACCTGCATACGGTAGCGCCAAATAATTTGCCAAGCGCCTATTTGGCGTTCGTTTGGGTGCATTGTCGATGCGATAAATGAGTCACAAGGCAAGCCGCTTGTTGCATTAGTTTCTGACCAGACATCTCCATCGTACTCCCTCCATAGAGTTAAAAGATGGAGACGCTTGGCGAGAAAAATTTGAAGCAGTCAAAAACTCGCCAAGAAATACTAGTAAGCCCAAACAAACCGCTCACTCAATGTTCGTTCATGCTAATAAAACGCATTTTATTCCTTAAAAGATGTCAACCAAAAATTTAAAAAAATGACCGTTTGCAAAGTTGCAGGTTGTAGCACGAGATCTGAATTTCCACAAGATGGTAGAGTTCCCTTCACAGGTAACAAAAATATGTTTTAATTGTAGCTTTTTTTTAAATAGAAAGTCAGAAATCTCTAAGTCGATGAAATAAGCCTTTTCAAACTCCACTGTAGAATAGCGCCAAATACATCGCCGACAGCATTTTAGGCTTACTACAAAGCGATCGATGGCTTCACTTGGCAAAACCGACTTTTACATTGTTTCTGACCATCAGACACCATCTCCATCTGACTCACTCCTCCAGAGTTACCCGGACCTTAAAAGAGTTGGACAGACCGACTTTCCTTGAACCGGTCCAGTGATTCGCATGAGCATCAAAGGTCAGAGGCCCCTTATTTCCAAGGGTCGAGGCAGAGTCATTTCGAGTAAGAGAGAGTGGACGCCGCTGAAGCCTCACGAAAACTATGCATCAAAGTAGCGTAAGATAGTGAAAATAAGTTTTTTTTTTACGGATTGGTTATTCACTCTCGTTAGACACGCAACCGTTCTCCCCAGGGCCGGAAAAAGAGTTTGCCGCCTATAGGATAACGTTTACTTGCCGGCCCTAATATAGTTCACATTTGCTTAAAATAATATTTTGAATTTCAATTACTTACTATAAAATATAAGCGATGGGGTCGCTAATCCGAAAGGGAGATTGCGTTTTCTACACGTTTTGGAGGGTGGCGATTCTAAAAAAGTTATTTTGGAGCATTGGTCTGTTTGCCTGACCGTCTGAAACCACTCTACAGCTCGAACTAAAATAGCTACGCTTTTCAAATTTGGACACATACCACACATTTGAACACATTCGGATTTCATAGTACCTGTACGACGTCATAAAGATTGAGAAAAATCCTTATGAGGTAGCTGCCATAGAACTGTTTAGGTTTTAAAGTTTTGAAATTACCTTATAAGGTATATAGTTTCCTTTAAATCTGTGGTATTACATTATTCAGTGGTAATTGAAAGTTGTGTTGTGTTACACACCCCTAGATATGAAACAAAAAGAATGCAATTCCTTAAAACTGTTCACCATTTTTAAAATAAAGTTCAGTTTGTTTCTATAAAAGTACAAAATTTAATAGTTAAGTATTAAATTTCCTAGTTTAAACATTGAATTTTATATTATTGAATAAATTACCAAATTCCCACCCATTCAAAGTTTGACGATCTAGACTGCAGCCTACTTATCCGATTAAGAAATACTACTCTGATGAAAAATACACGAAATAGCAACCGATTGAAATGAATGCAATGATAAAGTTATTAGATGTGACAAGCACTCAGTACCTTAAAGTGGTTGAAGTCAAAGGGACAAGTAAAAAGACATACTTCTTGTTTAAAAGATGTAGGAAAAGAAAATAGCCCATATAAAGTTGTTCGTCGATATGTTGTAATTTAAGTAGTCAGCAAATCAAAAAATGCTAGCTGAAATATTTTCTTGTTTGAGCTGAAATAAAATGCATTAGCTGAAATATTTGGAATCGCAAAAAAAAATCATATATTGCTGTGTGTGCAAAAAGTGGCTTTTAACAAGTTTGACAAGTACTAAAATACAAGATTGTAGTTGTTTAGAATTCATAAAGTAATAAATAAAACCTCATTGAGTTATATTAAGCAGATGCGTCCCTTTCCAAAGAAGAATGAGGTTGAAAAGATGACGTAAGTTTTTTTCAGTTATTCTTTCTTTTACTCTTAATGCACCTCAAAAACCGCGGTTTTTAAGTATTTAGGATATCTTATATTTAAGTAAAATATTCAGAAATTTCAATATTTTTTAATATTAAATTGAAATAAGTATATCACATTATCACCAAAGCAAATGTAATTCCAGAAGGACCAAAAATGAAAACAATACTGCTGTAACTGTTGCTATTCATGGCGTGAAACACGCTCCATTATACAGCCTAGAAACTTCAAAGGACTTCTGAAACACATACTGTCATAAATATTCCGTTTTTCCCTAATATGATTCTGCCAACTCTTCATTGAACTTCTGAATATTAAAAACCATATTTAAATAAGGCACAGCTCTGAATAAGTTTTTTTTTAGTTTTTGGAAACAGCATATTATCAAACCATTATGTTAATAAAAATATTTTTATAATTATGTCACGAAATCAAACATCGTAATATACATATACTTTGAAAGAAGTAATGATTTTCGAAGGAGTATAATTGAAAACATTAATAATAAATAGAAATTCGTATTTTGATCAATACATTTGATTGTTACAAATACTCGTGTGAAAAGAGCATGAAGTTATTGGAAAGGATTGTTCAAAAGGCAGTAAATATGTTTTCACAAAAAGAGTTCCTACGTCAACGTACTAAAACCTTTCCAATAACTTTAAACATAAATCGAAAACCTTTACAAAAAAAAAAACTCAGTTTGTCACCATTTTTCTGAGCGTGGGGGCAAGGAAAGTTCTAAAGAACATTTTGTTTTTCTGAAATATTTCAGATTTAGAGGTTGAGATCTCGTGGTTTTTCTTAAGGTAAAACTGTAATACTGGGATCTAAACTTTAAGATAGAATTTTCCAAACTATCACGTAGAACATTTATCTTCAACAGAGAAAAACAATCTTTAACTAAAAGTTTTCTAACTCTTTTGTTTAAAGAATGTTTTTTTTAAGATTTCCAGTTTGTGATAGTTAGATTTATAGTTTATATTAAAAGTTTAAATTACTTTTTCAAAAATGCAAAGGAAAAAGTTTTGACCTATAGTACAGCTAGTAAAGATACAATTTCTACTCATTATTATTTACTCTACTTAATTAGTAATCTCTTAAATCTGATTTTAGGGTTGGTTTATAGGGTTGGTAGTTAAATACTATTTTTTTTATATTGGGGCAGTAAACAAAAATTTGTGAGTTTATTCTTATTATATAAATTAGATTAAAATAAGGTTTCTGGTGTCATACCTTTTCTAACAAGAATTTTCAAAATTGAAAGAATATAACCAAATTCGGAAATCGGTACGGACGAACAGACGGACTCCACTTTGTCAATACCTATTTTTTTTAAATTTCTTTTGAATTAAAAAAAATAAAAGCTAAAAAAACATACAATTCATAAAAAAGATTTTCCTATAATCCAGGGAAATTATTTAACTTGAGCTAGAGCTCTCAACAGATAAGAAATTCGATGAGTTAAAAAGAAGTTTTTTTTATCACTTTATTTAAAGTGCATTTTATATAAAGGGTTTGGTATATAGTTATTTCCACACCCTAAATACAGTGTTCTTAAATATTATTATGAACTTAAACACGATTTCAAATTTTATTTTAAAATGTATTTTGGGAAACTTACAAAACTTTATTAAGAATAAACCAATTTAGAATATTTATAGACCCTACCATAATTTTTTAAAAAAAAAGAAGTATGAGCAAAATAACGATAACTAGTTCACGTAATTTACCTTTATTTTATTAAGGCTATTGTTAACTTTTAAGAGACATATTAAGTTTCAAACATACAAAAAAGAAATAACTTATTTATAGAGTAATATACTTGAACGTAGTCTTGGTGATCTTTGAAGGTTTTGCATCAATTTTTAACGATGTAATCGTATATTTTTTATCTTTCCTTAAGTAAAAATTTCAAAACAAAACAAAAAATATCAAAATTGGAATTTTTTTTCCCCATCTACGGAATAAACAATGCATATTGGTAACAAAGGCTTTAGCTACAAAAAATAATTCTATATAATATAATTTTAAAATAACCCCATTAATGTTTTGAGTACTTTGCAATACATAATTTCACAACGGGAAGGCCATACCTAATGGCGATATCGTATACAATCCCTAGTGTAATAATCCTTTACTGTAAGGCGTTTCAAAAGTGTCCTTAAGAATACCAGATTTTATATTTATGGCCCTCAGCACCGCATTAATATTATATGTAAAGCTTTTATTCTTTAGAAAGCTTTCGAAATATTTTGCAAGAATGATAAACTGTTTACGGTAAATATAGTCATTATATGTACTGTTTTCTGGTCCACTCTAACAGAGTAAAGAATCCAATTTTAAGTTATATCAATATTAGTCACAACAAAAATGAATAAAGGATGTAAAATTGTATTAAATTGTTGGTTATATTTATAAGCCCCAATGAAAAAAGGTTTCATGTCCGTTATGAAATAAAAAAAATTCAACATCAGCTCATTTTCTAGTACTATAGTACACTCAGAACAAAAAACTTGAGCTCAAAAAGCATAAATGTAACAATATTATTGTGTAAAAAGGGCAATGTTACCATATTGTCTTGTTAAAATACAAGAATTGTGTTGGTAACAAACGAACTCAAATTTGTGTTGTTCCAAAACAACTGACGATCTTAAGAGGATACTTGTATACATACGCGATTTACAATTTTTTTAAATTCTAAAATATGTAAAATCATTATAATACTATTTATTTTAAACTATCATACATATTTTTAAGCTTTATTAAGAGGGATTTTCAGTCCCATAGAGCTAATGCATTAGTTGTGGAATCACAACTTCCGCAGAAGTATTGCTTTGCCATGTTAGCCCTTTTTCCACAGCTATGGGAATCAACATAACATCGAATTGAAACAAATTTCAAACGGACATGTTAACAGTTGTGATTTCAAAACTAATGCATTAGCTCTATGGGACTGATGACAATCCCTCTTAAAGCTATTTATCCAAAGCATTAAGGAGCAGATGCTAAACTACATTTCGGGAGAATACAGTAATGTCACTGACAATATGGAACCTAGTTGAAATTTCTGAAATATGCAAAATATATGAAAATAATTTTCGAAGCAATCGGCTCGACTCTGTTGAGCTACAACTGTTATACAGCTACATACAATATCTTATTTTTCGTCAGATTAAATTCAATCGAAGCAACAATCATCAAGCGATTCTTCTGAAAATCATTTGCAGATTCTCTACCTTCCACGTATAAAGTGTGACATTAACTTCCGTATTTTCAGTGAATATTTGACAGTTTTGGGATCAAACTTCAGTTATTAATATTTGCTAGAGAGAAATTACTGAGCTGACATAGTCAACATCTAATCAGCGACTTGTCAAAATATGTATGGAGATGAGAAACATTGTACTGTTACCATAACAGTTATCATATATTGGACGCCTAAGTCACTATTCAAAATGTATAACCATTAAATTTTTAATCGAAACCATTGATAAATTTAGTATTTTAAATTTATTTTGGTTTCATTGAACAGTATTAATGTAATAGTACTTACATGGTAACTTTTAAGGTGGTATTTAGAGTTTTAAACAATTGAAATAGAAAAATGTTAGCTGTTATTAATGCAAGCACAAAGAAACTTCAAACGAATCTCCTGAAAACCATCTTTTTGCAGATCTGAACATTCCACATATAAAGTGCGACATTAAATTCGGAATTCTCATTCAATATTTGAATGTTCCAAAAACTGCTTCTGAACAAAGCTTCATTTAGTAATACTTGCTAGAGAGAAATTACTGAGCTGACATAGTCAACATCTAATCAGCGACGTGTCAAAATATGTATGGAGATGAGAAACAGTGCACTGTTACGTAACATTCATCAAATTTTCGATGCATATGTCACGATTCAAAATGTAATCGTAATCAAGTTCTTAATAGAAATTCTTGATAAATTTAGTATTTTTAATTTAATTTAGCTTTTTTAACTATTATTATTATTAATGTAATAGTACTTACAGCGTAACATTTTATTGGTGTTATATATTTATATATTATAACACCATTGTGAGCATTATATTATATATTTATATAATTAAAGCAGTTAGAATAGATAGAAGACTTATTAAACAAGAGATTCGATCCAAGCAATATTTAAAAAAATATATACTGATATTTAATTTTTTTAAACATTATTAAAAGTAAAATTAAACTAAAAAAAGTTTAAGTCATTCCAAAAACATTTTACAATTCTAATTTTCAAACTGTTAACAAAAATAAGTAATTTTTTTTTAGATGGGTGGATTTAGATTTTACTACTCCATAAAGAACTGTCTATATCCAATGAAACTCAAAAATCGTATTGTTTTACTATTTTTTGGGTCAATTTCAATTTTGTTGGAAGACATGAACGAACAATGTTACCACTTAATAAAAAACTGTTACTACTCCTCTAATATTTTATTTGTAAATAAATGTAACGCTATAACAAACGTTTTAATGATTGTGTTTATAATTCAGCAAAAAAAGGGGCCAATTAAATGGTGTCCTGTTAAATGATCAATTTATTAAAAATGCGAGTTATAAAACTAGAATTGTTTTTAATGTCTACTCTGTTATAGCTAAGATAAATCTAGAAAATGATTCCTTGCTGACAAAAAAAAGTATAATACAGGTTGGTTATTTAAAAAGAGGCTTCAAACCGAATAACAGATTAAATTTTAGAGTCTTAAGATTTCTACCCTGTATTACAGAAATGCGAGTTAATTACACAGAAGATGTATGCATTAAATATTAAAATTCAACTGTAGAAATAATACTTTCATCCCATTTTAATTCTACTAACAAAGTGAACATTGTAACATTTTTCGAAAATGATCGATATACAATTAAAACATTGCTTTTCCACAGAAAGTGCTAACGAGATAAATCGGGAAACAAATATTTGTGGCTAAAAAACACTTTTTAATTAGAAGATGATAAATTACACATGAACTGTTAAAAAAATATGTTTGGTTGAAACCATTTCATGAGCTTTGCCTTCGTTTTCATGTAGTATTCCTGAAAACCACTATAACATGACTGAAACCTTTATAGCTTTTGTTTTTAACAGGCCAAAATTATTTATAAATTCTGTAGCACTGTGTCTTGTATTTTTTCATTTTACTAAAATGTTGAATGTAAAAATTTTGTTAAAAAAAGTCATAAAACCTAATCATGGTAGCAATTGCGGATAACTCCATTTAACTAAAGATTTTATGCAGCGTAAGTCACAAGTTAAAAAAAAGCTTTTTAAATTTGAAAAAAAAAATAGAAACAAAATAATTTACATTTAGTTGCAGTAAGTGTAGATCAACAATTCCGCTATTTTTTTAAAAAAATAATGTTAAAAGTTGCAGTGATAATCACTTTTTAACACTCGCGACTTACAGTACAGAAAGAGCAATTCTGCAAGATATTAACCATTTAAACATGTATATTCTTCACCTGCAGAAATTACACTCACAAGATTTGCAGCAGTACATAAATTCTACTTTGTTACTCCACAAAACAAGACTACACCAAGCCCGAAACCACTATACCTGATTACTCCTCGCTTAACAATGTCGCGAGTGGAATAAAAAGGTGCGACACAGTAGAGAGGTTTTGTACGACTTTCAATTAAAGCCTTTTACGAGCCACGGAGGTCCGGTTGGCTGCGTCCGATAATGACGCCAATAAAGGCAGATTACTGACCGAATAAAGGTGACAATAGAAAAGAGGACATTTACTCGATAGAGTTAAGAAACTTAATTTTACCAGGCTTCAGTTTCCTGGGAGGCGTAGTTGTTAAAAAGCAGTCTCTGATCGTCTATAAAGAGTCATTAGGTATGAGCCTAGAGCACTTGAATTATAGTATATTTTATAATTTTTGAATAACAGATTTTTGTTATAGTCAATGGATGTGTGTACTATTCTGATGAAGCAGGATCTCCGCTCAGCGAAAAATGTCAATTTGTACAATAAAACTATTCGTATTAAGAATCAAAGTGCTTTGTTCATGTATCTTTTGTTAGATTAATTTTATGACATTTGCCTTAATTGATTAATCTGATGTTTCATTTAGCTGGTGGTATAGTAGAAAAAGGTATGATTACATCGGACAACTAGTACCAACGTACGGGCAAAAGCATTTCTTTCCTAGTTTTTAGCTTCCACACTACGTTTATAACGTAAAAAGTGGAAGGTATTATAATCGTTCGGTCTGTCCGTCACCCACTTTCATAGTCCAAACTGCAAATGCTACAGACAAGTGTGATACGTCAAAAAATTCAGCGCATCAAAATTAGAATACATTGAAAAATTTAGAAAATAATTCGAATTCGAAGTTTTTCTATTATTTAAAAAACTGCCAAATTTAATGCTCATTTAAAAATCATAGGAAGCCATTTTTATTAGAATTAAATCACCATTGCCATCGTAACAATCGGTCGAGAAACTTTAATTCTTTTAGACAATAAATTAAAATAAATTTATTTTTGCGATATCGATCAGTTTGAAATGACGTCAAATATATTTCACTACGAGATTCTTTGTACGTTGATATGAAACGTTTTCATTCTATTTAAAAGCGAGGAATATTACATTAATTCTTTGAAATATAAATTAATTTTTGCAAACGATAAGTAATAATTATTGAATTTTCGAAATAAAATAAATGAAACTAGCCAAATTTAGCATGTAAAGGTTTAATATAGAATATTAATGCTGTGTTTGTCGCGTTTTTACCTGTTAAACACAACTGTTGTGTGGAAGCGGGTTAAGTGACAGATTCTGTCACAAACCTACTTGTTTTTTACTTAGTTGATGCTCATGGCACTGTCAACTGAGTGAAAACAAAACATAAAACTGTGAGACAACGAGTGACAAACTTTTCAATAGGAAGTGAAAACATTCTACCATGTAAAAGTCAATCAAAATGTTGTCTATGTAAAATTTATATGCAAAAAAAGTAAACATCCATTTATTTAAAAAAAATTTCATCAACACACTCAAGATTTCATAATCTCCTAAGCATGTTTAATAGTACAGTAAAAGAATTTAAAGTCAAATGAAGTCGAAATCTACATAATCTGAATAAAAATAAGAATCGATAAGTTCACAAAATATTATATACGTATTAAAACACAATAGTTTAAGGGGGAATGGGCGCGCTGGACCGCGGGTCTCCAAACTCAAGTGCCTGAGTGTTAATCCAATGTCGAAAAAACTATTTTCTCTGCCACATTTCTCCGGCTGTATTGAATATTTTTTACTAACGGTTTTTTTTTTAAATTATAAATGTAGATAACTTACAGGTCTCTATCTTCCCACTTTTTGAAATTGCTTCGAATATTTTGTGTAAAATTATTTATTGAAAATTAAAAAAAAATATTCGAACCAATTTCAAAAAGTGGGAAGGTCGGGACCTGTAAGTCAGCTACATTTATCACATAAAAAATCCGCTTGTAAAAATATTCAATACAGCCGGAGAAATGTGGCAGAGAAAATATTTTTTTCGCCATAAGATTAACACTGAAGCACTTTGCTTTGGAGACCCCCGGTCCAGCGCGCCCATTCCCCCTTAAGTATTTGATTCATTGGTTAGAGTTTGCATTGTACCACTACTAACAAAATCTATGTTTTTCATCGATCGAAAAAAATCGTATATCTTTTCATTAATAAACTGACTTAGCCAAGATAGCAATGAGAACAAGGAGAAAAAAAATCTATACACGACTAAAGGAAATTGAATAACTTTATTACGAAAAAAATAATCTGAAACATCGAGCCAGAGAAGATATTTGCACGCAAACAATAAGGGCTGCTTAATAAGGTTTCTCATTTTCTAGCACATAAAGGAAAAGTTATAGTGAAAGCGATCAATGAGGTAAAAGAAAAAAAAAATTAGGAAAAAAAATTAAAGTACGGGTGATCAATCAAGTGGTTCTTAAGACAATGCGAAGTAAGTAACTATTTCTGTTCGATCACCAGGGGAAAAGTTCTTGTCTTTTAAAATCTGTACATCTTAGTTTTTGTAAAAAAAAAGTTAATTAAAGTACAAGTTACAATACTTGTACATAAGATGGAATTTTTTTTAGAGAAAATAAAGCCCAAGTAGTTACTATGGTTGTACTTAGCTGTAAATCTTAAATTGTTGTAAAAAAAATTAAAGCACAAGTAACAATAGCTTTAAAATGTAATTCTTTCAAATTGATTTTTAAAAAAATTGCATAGAATTATTTAAATGAGTTTTATCTATACTAAAACTTCAAAAAATGGGGGGAAATCTATATTGACTTTTAGTACAAGGATAAATTATTTATAACTGGCGTAATTATAAATATTCAAAAAAAAGTCCACGCAAAACTAAAAACACTGTATAAACATAGAAAACTCTCGAATATAGAAGAATCGAGGTATTTATTTATGTACCTAGAAGGAAAACTATAAATATACAGAGTTAACAAAAAAATGTGCTAACTCAATACTTATTCTAGAGATCCTAAAATAGTGTAACCTACTATTGAATTTTTAACTTTACAAAAATATACATCTGTACACATAGAAATTTTAATTCAACATTGAAAAGTAGAAAAACAAATGCCCCCTCTAAGGCTGTTTGACGTACAGAAATATTCTTTCAAAAACATAATAAACTAATTTTATCTTTCAGAGCAATTTTTTTTATCATTGAAGTGAATTTTTACATGAAACATATTCTGAATTTTTTTTGTAAGTTGGTTTCCTCCAAAAATTCGTCCCATACATGATTAAAATATATTTGCAGCGTATCTAAACAAATACTTCATCGTATTCGCACGCTACACTTGTAGCAGACGAAATGATAATTTTTAGCGATGGTCGTTGAAAAATAATATCGTAAAAAATACAATTTCTATTGAAAATGTTTTCTATGAATATTGTAAAAAAGATAATTTACTTCGTTTCAAATCATGGAAATTATGACAACTATAAATTTAAGTCAACAAAACTTAATATAATCTTATCAAATGAAACTTTCATGAGAATTAATATAATAACATAAAAGTTAATATTAAGAATTAAATACAACATTACGAAGTAAAAGTTTAATTTTAATAATCATTGTTAAAATAGCAAAATATATAAATAAACTCAATGCAAAACATACCAAAAAGAGTATAGAGGAATTCTTAAATTAGGAATATGAACATTGAAATAAATTTCACAAGTCTTTTACAACCATGAAACATTTGACGAGAAAGTAAATTCTCAATACTACTTTCATCCTCGTTTTTTCCTTGCCATTTGACTCTGAAATAAAGTAGAAGTCTTACATACTTTAGAAATAGTTATACTGCGCTATCAAAATCTCGTTAGGGGCATCTGAAGTTTCTAAAAAGCAATTTAAAAGATGAACCTGCTCGTCTTTCACTCTGAAAAGAAACACTCGTAGAGACGCAAATTTATCTTCATTTAATTCAAAAAGGGCACAGGCTTATTTTTAAAGGATCGCTGAATTAAAAATTTGATTCATGTTTCAATTCCCAAAGATATAATTTTGAGGAATGATTCATGTTTCTATAAACTAATCTAAGATTTTGATCCCTAGAGAAATGTTAATTTGCAATGAGTTTGATGTTCATGGCCAGTCCCATAGAGCTCTAATTCATTAGTTTTGAAATATCAAGCAATGTGAAAGTATTTCTTTTATTACGCATTTAAGCTTGTTTTCACCAGGTATGAGAATTGCCAGAAATAAAATAAATTTCAAAGGAAAATAGCATCCGGTTATTTAATAATTGATAAAATTTAAAAATATTGTCACCCTCTTTAAAATATTTTAGTGTAATAAGAACTCAAAAATTAAGAACTAAATAACAAATATATTTTCGCTACAAATTTGTTCATTTTGCTGTTATGACGATTCTCATACCTGGCGAAAAAATGCTAACATAGCAAAGCAATACTTTCGATACTTGATATTTTAATTTAATGCATTAGCTCTACGGGAATGACCATCCCTCTTAAGTTAAACCACGAGATTGTGTTAGCCCAATTTCGAACAGTGAACTCTTCTTGGTAAGGCAAGTTTGAATTATCGTCACACTAAAGCTACACGAGGGCTATTGGCAACGGGCGTGTAATTTAGAACCACAGTCAAGTGACGAGCCTACACCTGAGTAGGCACCTAACGCCACCGTTAAGGGCGACATAGTACGCAGCGTTGAGACTTTGGAGCATATTTAACGTGCTCTACCTCTATAAGAGGTATTATTAGCCAGGCAGTTTTTTTCCCTATAAAGGTCGGCAGTTATTTTTGCGATGCCTAGACCCGAACCTGGGACCTTCCGCATGCAACGCGAACGCCTTAACCGATTGGGTTCCCCAGCCCCCGAACTCTTCTTGCAGTAACCTTAGAAGGTACTTTAAATAATCTTTTTTAAGCATATTAATAAAGTTCTGTATTTTCCAAGATTCAAGATTTTTCCAAACACAATGCATAAAACTAAAAAAAACATTTCTAGCGACAAAAAGTGCTGAATTACATATTATTTAATTAACCTTAATTAATTTCAATAGAACCAAGAGTATGTTTTTTTAAATTCCCAAAGGGCACAAATACAATTCTCTAAATGATAAGTAATATAAAAATGTGCGCAAGAAGCTTGTTTTCCAAAAACGTTGTTATTCCCTTAAATTTTCTAAATAACGATTAAAAAAATATATTTAAAAAATTGTTTTCCTTGGTGCTAACTGAATTATTTTCTGAGTTTTTTTAAGTTTATATTAAATTCGAATAAAAAAATCTTAAACAACTAGTTTTAAAATTTACGCAATGATGGAGGCGGATTAGATTTTTTTTGGCTGATTTTTTTTCCGTTTATCTATTCAGTGTGATACAAAAAATAAAAATTTAATGAATGAATAAGCAATTAAAAGTACTTAACTTCTTAAAGAGAGATAACTCCATAAAAGTTGTATGCATCAACGCTTTATTTATCCAACTTAAAGGTGTTAATAAAACTTATTAAATCAAAACAACCATATTTTTAATTTTAAAGCCAAGTACGATCAAAATTTATTATAAGAGCCCCCAAAACAGGATAAAACAAAATTTTTCTTCCCCAAACTAAAATAATTTTTAGCAATGATTTTTTAAAAATAACCTAACGATTGCACTTCGCAAAATTATGCTCGCAAAATGGTATTTTAATGAATACATAATTAAATTTTATTGCATGCTTTAATGCAATTATTTTGATTGTTGATGATATTGCAATAATTCTAAAAACTAAATATAATTGGAATCTAAAATAATCATTTATGGTTAGAAAAATATTAAATTAAAGGAATTATAATAATTGCCAAAAAATGAACATTCTTTTGGTTAGCATTAATTTCCAAAAGTAGAAACATAAATAAATTAAAACGAAAACACATAAAAAATATATTTTTGTTTTAATTTACTTATGGTTTTATTTAGAGAAATCTATTATTCATTAAAATGTACGGTTGCAATGTAGCCTATTATTACAAAACGTTGTTTTGATGCTACAGTTCAAAATAACATGTCATAGTCTTTAATATAACCTTCAAAATAAGTACGAAAATTTTTTCTAAATATAGTAAATTTTAAACACTAATAAATAGCATCTAGTATGATTAAAATAAGTTCGGTTTCACAAGTTTGTCTTAAACGCTAAAATATTGAGTTCTTTTTTAAACAAAAAACTGAATAATCATCGTATATAAAGTCACGTTTTTAAGAAACCAATGTGCAAAAGTTACTTTTAAGCACAAGTTTGAAAAAATAGGCATTTGTCACTGTTCCATCCAAGCTACACCTACATTTTTTCACTTGATATTAAAAAAAATACCATAGCACGAGAAAATTACATTTTTAAACTTTAGAAACTATTACGTAACGTTAAATCTTAGATTAATTTTTAACGATTTACTCCTTAAAATTTTTCCTTTGGAGGAAGATGTGAATTTTAGTTTTACATCCTAAACCTCAGACAAAACAAACGCTGAAAATCATTTACTTTGAAGCTACATTTTGTCTTCACTCTTTAAAGATGCATATTTGGAAACCGGAAAAAAATCTTGCTAAGTAAATATTTCTCTAGATGAATGAATGCATTCCAAATAACGGAAGAGTTTAAATATAAACATTGAGATAAATAGTTTCAATTCAAACAGACACACTCACCGAATGAAGCTCATTTAATTCACTTAAAAAAATTTAAACGAAAAGCATGTCTGTCTAGAGGGAGAAAGTTCTATTTAAATTTATATATTCCTATATTTTCGATCCGTCGCCCACACATTTACATAGTGTAACGTCGATTATGGCTGAAAGCTTAGAATTTTTTTCGTTTTGTAGAGGTAAAAGGAGCAATAATTCCGTTGAAATGACATTGTTTGGTGGAAAAGGATTCGCGGATATCTTTTTACAATTCAGAGTTTAGTGTTGGATTTTAACGTCACATTTCGAATTTTTAAACCAATATTTTAAAGACCTAAGATTTTTCGTATGTATTGGGAAAGGGGTATTTTTACTTTATACGAAACTATTTCGACGGCAAAGATAAATTGTAGAGCTCGAATGTAAAGGATATTTTGACCAAAAAGCTTTTAGTATCTCACGTAAAGAAAAAAGTATTGCTAGAATATTTTTTATGTCAGGACCAATCCATCATATTTTAATTTCTGCAATGTAACTAATTCTTGACAGATCAAATTTGTTTTTTTTGGTATGGGTCCGTGTAAGGTAAGTACATCAAAATTTTCAAGATAACCAGTAATTTCACAGCCTTTAAAAACGCAAGTTGAATAGCAAAATTCTAGCATTTAAACTTCAGTCACAAGTCCCTGAAACACAAATTGTTCGATAAGCAATTTAAACAAGCTTTCCCCTCGTTTTAAGGGATATTTATACGCTTAGCCTTAATTTTCATTTCAACTATAAGTCAAGTCCTAAGTTCATGACTGGATGTCGAAATATATGAAAATTGAGACAATTTGATCATTGGATTCTCAAAACAACGCACTTTCGAGGTTTAAAATGCCAGAAAAATATTTTCTTTGCTGAGAAGAATTTTATTGGTTCCCTCATCTTAACTTAATAAAACACCATTGTTCTACGAGTGCTTGAGTGAAATTTTCACAATATTATAACCAGTAGTTTTCATTTTACATCCAATTTAAAACAAAATTAATTATAACAACCCTTCAATTTAAATAAAGGCCTGAATCTCTGAGAAAACGGCTAATAAGCATTTCCAACAGGCTCCTTTCATTCTGTCAGAATGAATATTTATATAGTACCAAGTCGCATTTCCATTTTAACTTTGAGATTTTCTAGCATTCCTTATTAAATTGAAACTTCCTCTCCCAGAAACAAGAGCTGCTCCAGTAAAACTTCTCATAAATCAGACCAAACGTTATAGTTTAAAAAAGGCAAATGGAGTTATAACAACTGTGCATTTAAAATTTTAGTCATAATACATTTTAAAATCAAAGTGTTTATTAAGTATTTTCAACAAGTAACCCCGGAATGAATATTCATATACCTCTAGTCCCAATTCTCTAGTTCAATTCTGAGATTTTCTGGATTTTCCTCTTCTATAGTCCCCAAACAATGACTATTTGGGAGACGAAAGTCTGCAATTCTAGGTCGAACCCTTTAATGAGGAAATGAAAATCGAGGAAACGGGACCGGAGCCCTAATAGAGCTCCCTACACCATCCCGGTGCAGAAAACGGGTAGGATACAGGGTTGCCAGATGATAGTTTTAAAAAAAGCCAAGTTGCTGTTCAAAAATAACCAAAATTAAACAATAGTAACTTTCGGTGCGTCAGTTTCTCTACAGAGACCATTGCGTGCACCGTAAATCATAGATGTATAAATTTTACTTTTAAAATACAAGTTTACGATTTTTAATTACCGTTTACTAATTAAATACTTTTAAATATAATTAAATACCCTATAAAAAATTTCAATATCTTTAAAACCAAAAAAGTTCTGTGGCAGCTAGCCTTTGTCATGCACGATTTTCTCATGAACCTTAATATGACGTCCGACAAGTACGGGGAACTCGTATACCAAAGTCGAAGTCTAACTAAGTTTTTCAGCAATACCTTTAAAACCAAAAATGTAAAATCCATAGGTCTTTTAGTTCGAGCTGTAGGATAGTTTCAGACGGACCAATGTATGAAAGCCTCTTTTTTAGAATCAGCAGCCTGCAAAACTTGTAGAAAACACAAAATCTCCATTTCGGATTTTCGATCCCCATCGCAATACTTTCATTACCTTATATTTCACATTAGGTAATTGAAAGTAAAAAAAAGCAGAAAATATCCAAAATTGAATAAAATCCAAACTATCCAAAATGTCCGAATTTAGCCAGATCTGACAACCCCGGACAGGACATTAAAAAAGCAAACAAAGTGTCGCACTATGCGACATTTCGCCGGATACGGTGTGGAAAACCCACGAAATGAAATACTGCGCCCTTTGAATACTTAAGGATTAAGTAAGGGGCTGCTGGAAATTTCTAGGAATGCTCACACATATTTGCTAGCTATTTCGGTGAATAAATTACGACGGCCTTTTTGGTTAAACTGTAATTAAAAGTTTTCTCGTAGTGTGAACATATTTATTCATTTGTAAGCTCCGCATAAATGTGGCAAAATTGCTGCGAGCTGTGTGTTCGACATTAGCGCGATGTGGAAACTGTATTTAACTATTATTAATTGATAAATGCTACAAGCAAATAATAGTAACACAAGATGTGTGCTGGAGGGTTTAATCTTGATAATCACGCTTAATATAGAATGCTTTATTTCATTAATTACTAGTTTCTAAATTAATGTCTTGACAAAGCTAGTATGTTAACACAAGGACAAATATTTTGTAAATTAAGTTCGCTATAGCTGATACGCTTATGTAGACTGTCACCAAGTTATTCGTTTTTATTTTTCCACCGTATTACCATTGCAAACTTGTGCTTTCCGAAAATTTTCTAAGAATTAAGCGAGTTGGCAGATTAATTATCTGGATAAGTTTAGATTGTTTGGAAACATTGGGTTAGGAAAAATTAAGGAGACTCATTTTTTTCTTTTTGTTTTGCAGATTTTGCACAAACTTATTTAAAGCTATGTTACGAAGGTTGATTACAAGAATAAAAATTCAGTGGTAAATGGCACAACATGTAAACTAAAACTGCCCCTTCAACTAAAAATGCCCTTAACTGGGTAATGTCAAAATACATGGCTTTGAATACAAGCTGAGAATGAATGTAATATGCGTACCTGCAACTTAATTAGTAAGCAATTTATTAACAAGCGTTCACTGAACCTTTCAATTTCCTAGTGATCTGCTACTATTGATTGTTTCTTTATAATGTCTTTATAATGTCTTAAAATAGACAAATAAAGCCTACTCGTAAAAAAAAGCATCCAAAAGTTAAAAAACGAACTAAATACACATGGAAAGTAATTAAATACCGCATTACACTGCGACTTTTGCTTTTCCAAATGGGGCTGAAATAGACTTGGAACTGCGGGATGGTTAGGAAATTAAAGAGGGGGTTTGAAGAGGCAGAAGTGTTGGAAAGCTTCCGGGCCTCAGCTGTTAATTCTCCCATCCATAAAACGCGACACAGTTTAGCACTTAAAACTTTCCTAATAGCGAAAGATGGAAGAGTTGCATTTAAATCATCAAACAAACTAAACATTATTTCACACAGAGTGCAAGGAAAAGTAGCCGATCAGAAAATGCGACTTTTCAGGATATTATCGTCTGAAGTTATGCGATTTCATTAATGCCGTCTGTGGAATAATAACAGATCTGTTAATTGTAAGCCAAACGGTTGAATCTATCATTTCAAAAATTGTATCGATTGATAGGTCTCCAATTTTCGCAAATTTAAGCAGTTTCATCTCAAAATTTCCAATTTGTTAGATACGTCACTTCTCCGCGCAAAGTGTGAATTATTCTACCTTTTACCTTAAATTAATTTACCATTCGGCGCTCAAAACGACGTCGTTAAAGCAATGATTTTGGCTAGGAAAACTAGAAAACAGCGAACGTAATTATTTTCACAGTGAATAGGGGGGCTAAATATTTATGGACAACCAGTAGAGGCTTGTTTTAATAAGGACCCGGAGAAATCCCTGTCAAGCTCTTAATCTTTTGAAATGAGCCGTTTCCAAAACGCCAGCTGGGAAAGCTTTTGAAAATGAAATATTATAATTCTCGGAAAATAAATGGATATAAAATGCAGTTGGAGGAAATTAATGAAGTTCGCAGAAAGCGAGTATCGAAATACATATTTTGCAGAATAGGTTTCATAAATTAAGTGCCTTGTTCATTAGATTGAAAAGTTTATGTTACTGAATTTATAATGAGCAAAACATTTTTGATGGGAGTGAAGATGAGAGAGTAAGAATCGCTATTTATTAGCGGGTATAAACTTCTTAAAATACGGGAATGGTTAAGCACTTATATCGATTTACCAAGCTTGGCCCGGGGGTGCCTAATTTATGTTTATAACTTTTCTTGAGTTTGGTTTCAGTTTTCTCTAAAGCAGTAGATGAGATTTGGTCTGAATTCTTCAAACTAAGTTTGCGATTTGAACCAATAAAAAAATAATTGTGATAAAATATCTTTTTTCTAAACGTTTTAAAACCATTAATAGATTCAAGCAAAAACTTGAGGGCAGACTTTAAAATTGCACTTACCAGTCTCTTTATTTTGTACATTTCTGGCTTTATTAAATTATCGAAACATTCTACTCATGGTACCATATTGCTTGTATTTTATTTTAAGCAATAAATTTTTTACTCTTAAATGTTTTTTCGACAGAAAAGGTCTTGTGTGCCCTAAGCGTCACTCTTCGTTATAATATAAATTGTTTATCCCTACTCTCTCTAGAAATAAGTCTCACTTTTGAGGATTTCTTCAATTTTTTTCCCCTTTTTGACAATTCTTACCTCGCGATGTCACGTGACTTCAGAGCTTCCGCATAATCTCAGAAACAAATTTACTACTAATAACGAAGGGATTACTCGAATTTTTTTCATTACACCATTTCGTAGAAAATGACGAAATTTTTGAAATATGAGCATTCATTTCTGAGAGTGCAATTACAAAATTTTTAGAACCTCAATTTAAAAGCATTTTTACAAACACATATGAAATAAAATAATATTTG
This sequence comes from Oedothorax gibbosus, assembly GCA_019343175.1. Classification (NCBI taxonomy): domain Eukaryota; kingdom Metazoa; phylum Arthropoda; class Arachnida; order Araneae; family Linyphiidae; genus Oedothorax; species Oedothorax gibbosus. The sequence continues at coordinate 10,324,330 of CM033273.1, forward strand.
CTTCACTATTTTCTCAAGTGAAAGATACAGTGATTTACAAGGACATAATTGAACACAAATAGCTAGTATGCCAGTTAATAGCAAAATTGACATATTTTATAACCCCAGGTATTTATTTTTAAGAAACCAATTTTTTTTAAAAGTTTCTGTCACACAAGATTGTTTCGTACGCAAAAACAATTTATTAGAACTCAAGAACGATTTCATAGAAAAATTACAGTAGTTGAAAATTTATATGCTTAAGAAAAAAACATCTAAAAAATAACAAATATACAAAAGAACAACCCATTGATGGCTTCATTGCCTTAGAATAACAACAAAAATGTCTTCTGCAATTCCATGCAAGAAGAACACATTGGCAGCCTAAACAGATATTTAACCTAATAACCTCGGTGTAATGTAGTTTAGTACTTCCTAAGCTACAACTTCATTTGGGAATGCATTTGCTTCGAAGCTAAGAGGGGAAAACGCCATTGTAGAGGCCTTATCGACCAGACTTTTATAGGGGGAAATGTCATTCTATCCCGCTTAGGTTAATGCTTCTTTATTAAGAAACGAAGGGTAATCTACTCCTAGGATAGAAGATGCTGTTTTGAATAAATTCTCAAAGGCATTTTAAAATTTTCTGAGATTAAGTTAAAAGGTTAAGTGAGATTTATGAAAGTTGAGAATATGGTTATTTTTGTAAAAGTTTGCCGTAGATGAATAGTCAGTTAAATATATTTTGTCACTGTTTAAAACTTAAATTGTTTATTGTGTTTGCAATTTTTTTCGAAAAATATACATTTTATTTATTTTCAGTTTGAATATCATTTAAAACTTTTTAATATTTGTATCTATAGAGTTGAATCATTAATAATTTTTGCTTCAAAACCCTCTAAAGTATAATTAAATTGGCTGACGTGTAAACATAGTTGCACTGAATGATATTAAAATTTAAATTTTTAACTGAAAATTTTAATTTCTTCAATTTTGTGAAAATTATTTCATTAGCAGGGCATTTTAAATGACGCTTCTATACTTTAAACTATAAAATTAAGTAAAATTGTAACATTTAAAATGTTTTAAAAATAGCCTGCATTACTGGAAAACCGGCTAGTCTGGTTTATAAGGCTGTATCCCTCAGGGAGTTAAATTTAAAAAAATATGTATATAGCACCATGCGTTTTCAGTAAAAATAACAAATATTATATCTAAAAAAATAAATTAAAGTTAGTTGTCTATCATTGATACAATACACTCGGTCTGTACCACCTATTCAAATGAATTACCCTTGATATCAAAATATTCTCGAAAATTTAATTTAACCTTGCAAAACTCTACATTTCCCTTTAAAGCTTGCTCAACAACATTAATTCATGTTGAATAATTATATTATCACAATCCTCTAATTTTTCCAATTGCAAAACAGCCCCATTAACACGAATATTTCCATTTTTCATTGTGTATATTTTTGTCGTGCCATGTCGTGAGATTACCCCTAGACAAAACCACAGAACCGAACAGATCTAGGACGGCCTTTTATCCTCTTTTTCATTTATCCTTTAAATACAAAAGGTCCCCGTCCTCGACAAATGGTTTCCCGGTGGCTGAAAAGTCGGGGGGCATTTCAACGAGTAAGTTTGGCTAAGTTGTATCTCGGTAGTTTTGGTAATTTAACCGTTTCCGGCTGTCAATTTCTAGCATCCCTTAAGAGGCTTAACACAGCCAATAATGCCTCGTAACATAGAACTCTGGTAAAGTGAAGAAGTCGACACCTGATTGAGCACTCAATCGAGCGACAACGTACGCTAAGGCCGTCGGGACCTCCACAGATTTATTGAGCACGTCGATACCAGTATATTCGGGTATTTTAGTTGGATTTTGGCTGCACATTTCCATCGATAGGAAACCAGTGACTGCCACCGGGATCGAACCAGCACGTAACACTTGCGATCCGATCGGGGCTGATAGCGTGTCAAAAGCTATACAAACTGGGCTACCCAGCCCCTGTTTCTCGGCAAATTTCGGGAAAAATGAGTTTGAGAATAATTGAATCACTAAAAGCAAAGAAATAGAATCCTATGAAAGTTCGGTTAGGTTGAATTATCGTCGCACTAGAGCTACACGAGGACTAATGGCGAAGGTTTTCTTAATATAGAACCACAGTTAAGTGACGATCCAACACTTGAGTACCATTCCAACGTAACTTTTTTAAGGGCGACATCATCGGCAACGTCAGGACATTGGAGCAAATTTAACGCGACTCCCTCTGCACGTGGTTTATTCGTCGACTTTTTGGCTGCACAGACCGTTTATAGGCCGGCAGTTATTTTTGCTATGCCCGGGTACGAACCTGGAACCTTTCGCATGCAAGCCAAGTGTCTTACCGACTGGGCTCACCTGCGGACACGGATATCTTTTGCAGATACTGATTATGTTTGATGAGTAGGTTTACCCAACCAACTCTAACCAAACAACCAACCAATGATCGCGATCCTGTCTGCAGGAACTGGACCATGTAACAGAGCCCTAGCAGAACACAAGCAAATATACATTATCGTTATGCAAATGTAAAACTCATTCCTGAATAAAATGTCAGTTAAGATGTTATCAATTCAAGGCAGCGATTTATTGAATGGGTTAGCTTTATCACCGCAGTGGCGCCATGGTGCTTACCAGACATTGCCAACTTCGTAAATAAAAAAGAAATAAGTAAAATAAATTATAAATGGACCCTGCGAGACAGGAATTGATGGGGGAGGAATTTTAAAATGAGGCATTGTGGGGAGGATGCACAAAAAGGATAGTGAAATCAGACTAATACTTTCTAAATGCTAAATTATTTTTGAAAAATTGTATCAGTCTTACTAGATAAATAAATATTAAAATGAATTATTACCGAGGTTTTGGTTAGCGTTGAATATAGATTGAATTATAGAAGAAGGTTATATGATATGAATTCGGGTAGTATGTTGTTTAAACGTAGTCACACTGATGAATACCAGAGTTAATATCTAAAATACTTCATATAACACATATCAGTGAATTATCTACACAATAACGCATTTTTGCATCTTCTGTGTCACGACTTTTCTAAAAGGTCAACTAAAATCCAATTTCACTGAAAATTTAAAGCGCAGCCAATGCAGAAATTTTAATTTAAATTTATAATTTATATTTTTATAAATTGATTCGCCTTTTTATTAATTTATATCTTTCTTAATTATCTTTCATGACATATAGTTAGAATATTATTTCTAAACTTGCTTTATAATTGAAAACATAATATTAAAGTAGGCGGAAAAGTAAGGCATAAGAAAAATATTACTTTTCGAGTATAAATGATTTAAATTTTTAAGGTGCATCGATTGGCTTAATTTTTTTTATAAGTTACGCCACAATAAATAATTACAAATTCATAACTTTCAAGGCGATGATTTGCTAATTTAACAGTTTAAAAAAACAGCACTAGGAGTTATAACATTTCATTTTGTATTTTTTTGCACAAAAAACAAGTCTACAAGCTAAGAAAATATCGGTAAAACTTTACAACTCGCAAATAAAGAACAGTCAGTATAAACGAAAACAAAATAAACACAAAACTTGAACTTTCTCTTCACCTAACCTGAAAACTCATGACACCTTGACCACCCCTCACGAGTATTCTACCTATTCCGACTTAAACACACATGACGAAAGAATGAAACAGTCTGAAAACGTTGAAGAGTGCAAAAAAGAAAGAAAACCTTTTTCTTTTGAAGTTCGCCATTGACTGATGAGCGAAGCATCCAAGCGTTGTGTGAGTGACTGACAAACGCATACGTTCGCGTGATACTTTATTATTTTTCTTGATGTTTGTTAATTGCATTTCCCTAATTGGTTACTTGGTGTTAGGAAATTATATTAATTATTTTAGATACAATTGATGTGTCTTCAAATAATTCACTTGATTTAACGATCATTTATTGAAGTGATCATTTATTGAAATATCTCAAAGGTAAATTGTTTGTGATTGATTAATTAATTGATGTCAGAATTTTAAAGTTTAAATTACTTGGTTGAATGATTACAGAATAGTTTAGTTATATGAAGTTATGTTTGAATCCAGAAAAAGTAAATTTAAATATCGGGTTTCAGATTAAATTTTCAAATAATTAATAATTAATTGACATAATTTGAAAGTCGACATATATAATTGAGTTTATTTGCATCCCTTTGATGGACTAATGTAATTAGTTCGATTTTGAAATAAACGGAAGAATCATAAAGAGTATTTAAAGTTCAGGATGGTTAAGATCTACTGTACATTCGAAAATAAATATTTGATTTACAATTAAATTAAATTATCTTGCTTTAGAATGCAACCCATTAAGAGTTTAATGATGTGTGGATGCTATGAATGAAAAGTTAATGATAAGAGCTGGCGAATAATTATGGTCACCGGGGAAATAGATGTCTGCTTTACAAATGGGAACTTATTATGATTTCTTAGAACAATAATTTCTACAAAGAAATAGTTTATAGTGTACTAAGTTGGAGATTTAAAGCACAAAGACCCGATTTAAAAAAAAAAACTCAGACTATACACTGTAAAAAACGTCAATTTACGAGCAGTTGCCCTTCAATTTTTACTGGCAACAGCCTAATTTGAAGGAAAACGGTCTGAACCCCTAAATAAACGGAATTATCCCTTAGACTGTTAAAAAAAATTAGGGTGATTCCCGCGTTTTCATAGTTTAAACTCATTTATTAGCTATAGGAAATGATGGGCATGAGTGATTTTTTTTAACGGTGTGCAACTGGAATCTGTTGCCGTTCCCTGCCTAATATTTTACAGGGATTTTTTTTAACAGTGTGATTTAGGAAAACTCAGACTATGCAGGCATAACCAATTTTAAAGGCCTCTTTACGGAAAATATTATGTATGATTTCTAGTAATGATGGTGCTAATTGACCTATGCATCACATTTTTGCTACAATTTCATTGAATTCCATATAAACATCGAGCGAAGCAATGACGTTAGGTCAGTTTCTTAGTCAAAGTCGAGCAATAAACAAAGTGGAGTATCAGGATTTAAAAAAAAAATTCCGGATATTTTGGGGATTTACAGCATTTAGCATAACAAAAACTAAAATCAGAGGCCCTGTTGAAGCATGTAAAGCGCATATAAAAGCAAGTCTAAAGATTTGTTATCAAAAACTTATCTGTCAACGAAGACGACCTCGTACAGCTTAGTTAGACGTTTAAAAACTTTTGGTTGAATTAAACGTTTGGTTGGCCTTAAATAAAACTTCTTTAACATTGTTGCAATCGACAAAATATGTTGAGAGTTTTCACAGCCTTCGTATCGTATTATTGTTTATAGTATCAAGATAATAGAAAAATTTGACAACATTTAGTGAGACGTTTAGGGAGGTGAACCACGAAACAAAAAACAATAATGATACGCTGATGGCTGAAAAAAACATTTATTAAAACATTTTGCCGATTGTAACAGCGTAAGATAAACTGTAAAGTTAATACAAATTTGTCAATATTTTGTATAAGAATCATTGATGAATGCTCAACAAATAAATAATAAAAGTCACAGACTGAAAAGTTTTATTTTAAATGTATAAAATATTTTTCGCATTTAAAAGTCAAACAGTTAATTTTAATAGTACTTTTAACGATGCAATATAAATTTTGTTTTGGAAAATTGGTTATCCCTAGTTTAATAGTTAAACGTTATTTGCGAAAAAATTGTTTTTTGTTTCTAGTTTTCATTCAAATCAACGAAACTTTTCAGTTTGTCCCTGACAAATATCAATGTTAAGTTCAAAAACAAATGAAAGCTCCCATAATTTTTATAGAAAATCAATTTAAAACAAGATTCCATGCACAACTTTTAATAACAATGCGTTAAATAAAAATGATATAAGCACTTGATGCATAAAAAAAATAGTTTTGATGAAATAATACTTTTATAAGCATGATAGTCTATCGAGTCAAAACCTTTCCGCTTTGTTTTTCCCCATCATAGAAACTTTTAATTGGAAAAACTAAACTTAAAAAACAAAAATTTGATAAAATTATCCCAAGAACTTTGTTCTGATTTGCTTCAAAATAGTTTAGTGATTGATAGTATGGAGAACCAACACTATTTCAACAAGTATACCTAACGCCACATTGTTGTTACAAAGTATCTTTTTACAAGTCCATCGTAGAATTAAAAATGCCGCATTGAGCTACTAGGTATTCGCGATGACACACTAGGCGGTGTCAACCGCAAAGAACGTGTAAATAAATAGTTTAAAGTACGCCTATATATGTGGAGTAAGTAATATTTTAAAGTATAATTAGATGCTTAAAATAAGAGCTTAACAGTAAACTTCAAAAATTGCTCCCAATATGAATTAATAAACTTACCTTGATTTGTCGATTTTTAATATCAAGTTTTTTAATTTAACACTTTTCACTATATTCCTCTTTACAACACAACTTAGTCGAGATAGAAATATAATGTTCTATATTGTTGAACAAAATTTCAAATCCCTCAACAAAAAAAAAGGAAGCGACCGACAGCACCGCACTTCGTACAAGAAACTGTCACATTTCAATTTCCCCCGGTGAAATAGAACGTTGCCACTACACCACATACAAATTCCCACATCGGAATGATCGATGCGACCAAACGATATCGCTCTTGCCGGTCTGTTCTCTGGCTGACCGGCTTCTCTCGCAAGGCGATCGTTTGGTGGATCCTCAGCCTTCGCTGACAGAGGGCGCTGCTTTGAGGTTCGAAATTCATGACTTGTTCTCTGAGGACCTTTGAGTTACGAAGTAAAATTAGTTCTAGCGACAGATAAATTCATTTGCGAAAACAGTTTGACGTTTTCAGTGGCTATTATTTTTGTTTAAGGCTTGGACTGATTTCATATTTTCTTCTTTCTATTTTTATACTAGCAAATTTATACCCGTTCTTCGCACGGATTAAAAAAATATCAAATCGTTCCAAATATGTGTACCATATAACCTGTTATAGGATCATAAACTTATGTTATTGTTCCCGCTCATTATAAAGTATAAAATCCCGTTTCATTGCCTTAAAATTCCAAAATGAAAAATACGCTATAAAATGTACTTACTCATAAATGTCATCACAATTCCCTCATAAATACATAAAACCTTTTAGCTCATTTGGCGCGTTTTGGGAAAGTATTTGGCGAGAAAATAGATATAGCTACAAACACAGCAATTATACAGCTCTAACAAAAGATGACTTTCGAACAACCGACCAGCTTATAAATTATTTATAAACGAAATCGCCCATTTGGCGAGTTTTAGTTAATAATTTGGCGAGTTTGGCAACGTATTTGGCGAAAACATAAAACACTGATATGCAGCTCTAGTGCGATGGTCTGTATTAACCCTCATAGTTCAGTAATAGCTTAACTTTACATTTATTGCTTAAATATGCATACATGCAGTCAACAGAAAAATCAATGAAAAAATCATCAAATAAACCCACAATAAAATCCGGGAATGGAGACTGGCGGAATTACGTCACTTGAAACATGTCAATTATTTTTCAAATAATGAATTTAGTTTCTGAAGGTAATGGCAAAAAAATAAAATAAACATTTTCAATTTTAAATGTTTTCGTTAAAAGTTTTATTTAATTTTTTCAGCCGATGGCATCAGGAAAGTAAAAACAGATCGGATTTGAGCCAAAGTGGTGTAGTTTTTTCAGAAAATTTGAATTTTCTCTAAAAATAGAACATTTTGAAACCTGAAAGTTCAAAAATCATAATCTAAGTATGAACTACGCATTTGTGCCAAGTTACGAGTCAAACAAATGTCTAGTTTATGAATCTATAAGACACACACATACAAAACTTCTTTTTTATTATTATAGATTACAGAGACAAAGTTAATTCTGATTATTGTGCTTATGGTCAGTTTTTTCGAAAAAAGAAAGGGCCTGGGAGTTCGTAAGGATTTACAATGTGAGAATGTTGATTATGGTTCTAAAATACGACGCCCATCGCCAATAGCCCTCGTGTAGCTCTAGTGCGACGATAATTCAAACTAAACTAAACTAAACAATGTGAGAATGTTACATTCGATAGAAAGAACAGTTAATCGTTGTTTTTGTACCTACAGCAGACCTGCCAACTGTGGCTCTAGTGCAACGGTAATTCAAACAACCAAACTGCCAACTCTAACTAATTAACTCGGTTCGTTGGTTGGTAGAACAGAATTATTCAGTTTGTGTGCTTGGTCAGCGACCCGCTTATAAACCTTCGTCAAGTAAGACAGACACAACAGACAACACACACACATAAGTGGATCCATCTAATTTTTAGAGACAGAGGCCAACTAGAGGATCCCCAGAATTGGCTTGTCACCCCAGAGGTATTGATTTGGTATGGGAACTTAGAGGACTTTCGGACCCAACAGATTTAACGAGCACGTACTCCGCATATACTCGGTAGTTCTTCAGTGGTACCGGGACTCGATCGCAGGACCTTCCGATCCCGAGACCGAGACGCTGACCACTAGGCTCACTACGGCCCATTAACTCGGTAATAACTATTTTCCGGAATCCAGTCGCCAAGAGAAAGTTTTATGTTTTCCTCCTCGGTGATTGGTACATATGACACGGACATTCAGAAAATAGTTGGGTCCGGGTGGTTTAGTGGGTTTCATCGCAGCTCATTACGCTGACAGTCTGCGCTCTGTACCGGGTGCGGGTGCGATTACCGCCTTCGCCTTCGGTGTACTTTCTCTCTGTGTGTCACTAAAAATTCTGTCTGTGTCAGTCTTACTTGACGAAGGTTTATAAGCGGGTCTATGATCTAGCATACAAATCGGAAAATACATGTACCAACCTACCTACCTACCTTCAGAAAATAGTTTAAAATCCGGTATTACCGGGTTAAATCCGTAGAGTGAGTTGGCAGGTCTGCTACAGAGACTGATTATACGAGGCGTGTTATTTAAGTAAGTACCGTTTTTAAAATTTAAAAAAAACGTGCAAAAGATATCTCATAATTTTATTTTACATGAAAGCTGTACCTTAATTACTTTTTACATAATTTCCTCCAATGTTGAGGCACTTGTCATACCGTTTGTAACCAGTTTTGAATAACTCCTCATAGAAGTCTCCGCCTGACTGTTAAACCACTGCATACGACTGTTTTGACTTCGTCATCGTCTTGAAGACGCTGACCGCCCAGGTGTTTCTTCAAGTGCAGAAACAGATGGTAGTCACTAGGCGCCAGATCTGGGCTGTACGGAGGATGATCTAGAGTTTCCCATTTAAAAGATGTGATGAGATCTTTGGTTCGATTAGCACATGCGGACGGGCATTGTCATGCAGCAAAACGATGCCCTTGCTCAAAATTGCCACGTCTTTTGTTCTGGATTGAACGGCGCAGATTGTTTAATGTCTCACAATAAGCTGCTGCATTGATTGTCTCATTACGAGGCAGAAAATCCACAAGCAATACTCCTTTTCTGTCCCAAAAAACTGTGCACATGATTTTCCGGGCAGAAATTGTTTGCTTAAACTTCACTTGTTTAGGCGAATCCGAATGCCGCCATTCCATGGACTGTTGCTTTGATTCAGGGGTACTCTAGGCCACCCATGTTTCATCGCCTGTAACAACTTGGCTTAAGAAATCATCACCGACGTTGTGGTACCGTTCAAGGAAAGTCATTGCACTGCCTAGACGTTTGGTTTTGTGCACATCCGTCAACATTTTCGGTACCCAACGTGAGCACAATTTTCGATAATTCAATTGCTCGGTCACAATGCCATACAAAACACTACGAGAAACATTAGGAAAGTCATCAGACAAAGAGGAAATTGTAAAGCGTCTGTTTTCTCTTGCCTTATTGTCCACTTGCTGCACCAAAATTTCATTAATGACCGAAGGACGCCCCCTCCGTTGTTCATCATGCACATTTGTGGTGCGGCCATCTTTAAAGGATCTCACCCACTTTCTTACCATTCCATCACTCATAATGCTTTGTCCGTAAACTGCACAGATCTCACGATGAATATCGATCGATTTTAGGCCTTTAGCACTAAGAAATCTTATAACAGAGCGTACTTCACAGTCGGCGGGACTCACGATTATCGGAGGCATCTTAAATACTCAGTAGACAACGGAAACAATGACAAATCAGACTGTAATAGCGTCAGTGCGTAGGCAAGAGATGTAGTTACCCAGTGAGCATGCGCAGAACGCCGATCGCAGCGCTGCGGACGCTGTGTGGCATAACGGTACTTACTTAAAAAACATGCCTCGTATATCATCGTGAACTTCAAAAGACATTTTTAAAGAAATTTAAATAGATTATTTTGAGGCCATTTAAGGCCCATACGGCTGGCATATAAACTTTACAGCTCCTAATATAAAAAAAATATATTGAAGATGTGACCTGAAAATATTATAGTGTTTTAAATGAGGAGTTACTTAAAATGTTTTTAGTATTTGCACTAAATGATCAAATATATGAATATCAAAACAAATTTCATATGAAATATAAAAATAAAGATATATTAAGTGGCTGTGTTATCAAGCAAAGCATGGCTTTTATGAATTGATAAATGCAGAAGACAAGTAAAACAGTAAACTGATTATTTCCAGATAATTTTTCAGGATATGATACTAATGTCAAATGCTGTATATCCTTAAGAAATATGTTCTATAATAAATATAACAATATAAATAAATGTCACTTCACATACATAATTAAAATTTCTATTTTCGGACATTTCATAGAGTAGCTTTACTTAGCATGAAAGATTAAGAAAAACGCAATTTCGAGTACTAAACTCGTGAATTTTGTGCATTAACATTTTATAAAGTTTTAAGTAGGAGAAAAATTTCATGAATTTTTTTTTCCTGGAATAATTTACTAGCCAATCTGAATTTTTATGTTTATTTAACCATCGAAAACACACGCGTATAGGAGAAATATACCGTATAAGAATTTGGTTTAATATTTTTAAAGTAGAAGTTTATGAATGAGTGACTTTTAGCGATTATTTATTTTATTTGACTTACATTTGTGAGCTTTTCAAGCTTGTGTAGTGTTAAATTAAATATGCATTATAGCTGTTGCTGGTACTATCATGCATAGGGTTAATGTCGCGTATCAACTTTATCTGTTGCCCCTTTTTTTTTCAGAGATGCGTTGACATATAAAGTAAGTTCATTAGCAAACCTCTAAAATATCTATTGTAAAAATTAGCTTACCTCTAAAATATCTATTGTATAACAATAAAATTATTTTTGTATTGAAAGAGATAAGTTTCTTTTCCCAACAATATTAATATTTTATTGTCGTAACATCATGGCAATTAGTTCATCATTTTATATATTTTTTTAATGATTTATCCTGCAGATGGATATCCTAACATTTAACTAATGCAACATAATTAAATCTTTAAAAAATAACGTTATAAACTACTGTATCTAAGAAATAGAAATGCCTACTTTCGTGTTGGTTCTGATAGTTTACCTACAGAATGCTCTGTAAAACATTTGGTGTAAAGGTACTCATCTAGTGGTAGATAATAAATAATAATTGTTTAATTTTTATTTCATATTTATGATTGCACATATGGGTCAATTCAGTTTTACCAGCCGATTTCCTTTCTAAAAGAAGTAAAAAATCTCTTTAATTTAGTCGTAATAATTTCAGAAAAAAATAAAAAAGAATTATATTTGAATTTAGTCAGCTTACCCAAAATTTGTGTAAACGTTACATCCAAAAATCATGGTAACATTACACGATTTTTTACAGTGTGGTTGATACTGAACCGAATGGCCCGGGCAACGAAAATAACAGTTTGTAGAAAAGAGTAACTGTCCGAACTTTAAACTAATTTAAACTAATTAATTACGCATCGTAATTTCATCATTTATATATTATTATCAATTTTAGTTTGCCTCGTGCACTTTACAACTACCACTCCATGAAGATTACCCATCTTATTTGAATAATCAGTCATCATTCTAAGGGTAGCCCACATGCCTGTCAATTGAAGGTATAGTGGGAATGAAGCAGTGAATAATTGCTCGCAGTTGAATAAGCACGATGAATTTAATAATAAGAATATTCTCAACCTATTCGCACTGTAAGCGGAAAAGTGGCGTATCTACAAAAAAGACTATTCTCAGGAAAATCGTTTAATATAAAGTTATGCGGTTCCAATTGTATTTCATCAGTGGAAAAATTAACAGATCTTCTAATTCTAGCCCAACGGTTATGTCAATCTCTTCAAATTGATAGATCTCTAAATTTTGCAAGTTTAAGCAATTTCAACTAAAAATGTCAAATTTGTTATTTACGTCCCTTTTCCGTACACACTCAACAGTGCAATGTATTTAAAGAGTCCTGTTACTAATATAAATAAAACAAGCATTTCGGGTTTATAATGGGCATTCTTTTTATTCTAATTCTCATAGCTGAACAAATATTTGAACGTGGTTATCCCCAACTTTGTTGATTAATCATTAAACCTGACGTCGGTCATTTTGATTGTTGACGGAAATGTAATTTCTCGATAGTTCTTACACTTAATAAGATAACTTGTGTTTCAGTTTCACTTGCGTGCATAATCTTTAGGAAATTTCATTAATATTTAAAGTTTTAAATAATGAATCTTTCATTCAGTTTTTATACCATTAAATACTTTTAGGTAGTTGTTACTGTCCTTGAATTCTAAAAAGTCATAAATGTTGCCATAGTCATGTCGGTGCATGTTTAATCCTATATCTAGAGCCCTGATTTATTTATTTTGTGATAAAACTTTTAAAATAGGATAATTATGCATGAGAGAGTTTTTGCATTTTAACAGTAATTACGATTTTTAAAATTATACACAAGTCATTAGTTTATTTCAGGCAAATGTAAGGTTAGTTACAAAAACAGATTTTTTGGTAAATAATTAAAACGTTAAAATTGAACAATTTAACGTTACAATGAAATAATTCAACTGTGTTTTAGTCGTAATATTTTAAAAATGCCCTAAAAATTCATTTCGCATAAAAATTCATGAATATTATAATGCATTCCTACTAAACCTTAAGAAATAAAAGTAAGGAACGAAGATTGCTTTATGAAACATTACATTATTAAATTACATAGAAATAAAAAAAAAAGTATAACCGACAATTATGATCACTCGACAGTTATTTAAGAACTGAAGCAATATTGGGCTTTGTCTACTTAAGAAGAAATCTTTTTAAGAAATGAATTTTAAAATAACCAATTATGAATATTCCTACATCTAAATTGCGATAAAAGAGTAAAGTATGGAATTTATCGTTTAAGTAAAATACAATTAAGTTTTGGCACATTTAATTTTTATAGTGACGAGAACACATTAAAAAAAACATTGTTCTATTATTATTTTGTTCTTTCAACCAGCGTTGACTTTTTTCTAGAATACTGAGTAGGATTTTCTAAAAATAAATAAGTATGAATATCAGTAAAAATTATTTTTGAATATTTAATTGTTTTGTTTATGTTTAGAAATAAATCTCGAAAGAAAGTGAATGTCAGTAGAAATTAGTACTTTTTCTTTTTTCAAAATCATAAAAAGTTCCAAAAACTTAAGTCTTAATAACTTTAAAAAATATATCGGTATAAAAATTAATAGTTATGTATCAGTATGAAAGTTAATAATTATATATAAGTATGAAAATAAATAGTTATATATCAGTATTAAAACTAATAATTATATATCAGTATGAAAATTAATAGTTATATATCAGAATGAAAATTAATAGTTATATATCAGTTTGAAAATTAATTGTTATAACGTGACAGATTACACTATATTCAAATGTTACGAAATTCCTTCCTTAGAAAGAATAACGTTTCAATTTAAATGTCTAGTTACTGTTACTCGGATTTTATGCAATGATAAATTGAAATGAAACTTACATCTACAAATAGGAAGACTCTTAAAATCAACGAAAAATATAAAAAAAACTATCGACTACTTTGTAGAAAAATAACAATTCAAATAAGTCCTCTGTATATTCCTCTCAGAGAATTCTTTAAGAGTTTTATTATTATATTAAAATTATCAAAAACTAAAACTCTAACATTCCAATTATGAAGCAGTGTCAGATGTTGCTACTCTAAGTAATCGAGAAAAAACTATTTTCCAAAAACTTATTTTGGGACATTTCCAGAACGGATAAGGACATTTGTTTTTGAGAAAATGCTGCATTGTTACAAAAACTCGCGAATCATTTATTTTGATAATGATATAAATTTTCATACTTTGCCAGGCGGAACATTTATTTTCAGCGAACAAAAAATTATATTATTTTGATGAATGAAGTGCTTCTAAAGTAATTTGTCTTCCTTTCAACTATTATTCTTACAAATAAAGAAGATTATTTTAATAAATGTAAATAATTTAATAAGGAGGAATAAATGTGTTGTCTTTTTAGTTGTAGCGTTAAAAATGTTTCTTTTAATGAAAATTATTAAAGCGCCACCATTTGAAAAACGTTGAATTAGTTTTACTTTTCCAAAAAAAATGTGACATCACAGACTAATAATCTGCAGAAATAAATTTTAAACTAGCTTTTTTTAATTAAAAAATTAGGCGGCTGGGGAGCCCAGTCGGTTAGGCATTCGCCTACCATGCGGAAGGTCCCAGGTTCGGGTCCGGCATCGCTAAAATAAGTGCCGGCCTATAAACGGCCCGTGCAGCCAAAAATGTCCGACGAATAATACCCCGTGTGGAGAGAGTGCACCTTAAATATCCTTCAAAGTCCTAACGCTGCGTACGATGTCGCCCTTAACGGTTGCGTTGGGTGCCTACTCAGGTGTCGGCTCGTCACTTGACTGTGGTTCTAAAATATGACGCCCGTCGCCAATAGCCCTCGTGTAGCTCTAGTGCGACGATAATTCAAACTAAACTAAACAAACAATTAAAACATTATTTTAGAGCTTTTGTAAGTGATAACAAAGTTTTTGATTCTAAAATTACGTATTATACGTCTCGAAACATACCAAGATTATCATAGGTTGAGGCTGGGATAGCCTGGTTAGTAAGTTCTTGGTCTGGTATCCCTAAGGTTGCGAGTTCGGGCCCTGGCCGCCGAAGACCCCCGTGTACGCTAATGGTGACTGGTGCACGTTAAATTCCGTCGTGGTCACAAAGTCCTCCAAGTTCCCATACCAAATCAATACCTCTTTGGGTGACAAGTCAATTCTGGGGATCCTCTAGTTGGCCTGTGTCTCTAAAAATTAGATGGATCCACTTACGAGCGCCCTCTATTGAGAGCGATTGTCTACTGCTATTTGTGTGTGTGTTGTGTCTGTCTTACTTGACGAAGGTTTATAAGAGGGTCTCTGACCAAGCACACGAACCTGAATATATATCTACCAACCAATCATAGGTATTCTTTGGTTGGTCGAAAAACATTGCAATAGAGCTACACAAGGGCTATCGAGGCCTGGCCTCGCAATTTTGATCCATGCTCATGATCCATGTAACATCACATGATGAAACCGACACCAATGCATTTTATATTTAACGTGCATCACTCCCATATATGCATTCATTTAAGTGTATTTTATCTTACAACATATGTTTATAGGAGGGCTGGAGGTAAGACAGAACCTGCGAATGTAGTCTCCGTGGAATGACGCCTCAATCCACCGGGCCAAGCAGGTCCTTCGTAATAGTGGGACTTTCAAACTTTAACGTAATATCGTTTTGATCACAAAACTTTATGCGTTTAGGTTTTGTTTCGGATAAAACACTATGTCATGTTATCTTAAATGAAATATTTTCTAAATAACCTAAACTAATCTTATTAGTGTCTTCATCTGCATATGATTTTTTCCAATTAATAGATATGTAAGTTTTGTACATTTTAGTAAATTTCACTGAAAGAAATCGAATGTGGCAGTCATGCAATTTTTCCGCGTACACAGTGTATATTATATACACTCAGTGCATTCGAAAAAATAACCCTCATCATATTACCAAAGTTGTAATTATGTTAGTCTCAAACTTGAACAAACATTAGTGAAACATCCAGTTATATGCGCATATGTATTGTTCCAGAGAAAACTCTATAGTCGTGTATTCGTAAGTGAAACACACAGGTGTCTTACAACGGAAACTAGCCTCATTAAATTAGTGTCTTCATTGGCTTGTGATCATCTGCAATTTGATACATCTGTAAGTTTTGCATAGTTCACAAATTTTTAACTAAACGTAATCGAATGTGTCTGT
This sequence comes from Oedothorax gibbosus, assembly GCA_019343175.1. NCBI lineage: Eukaryota > Metazoa > Arthropoda > Arachnida > Araneae > Linyphiidae > Oedothorax > Oedothorax gibbosus. The sequence goes on from CM033273.1 coordinate 10,340,583, forward strand.
TTTGCAACTTTTTCGATCACATTCCGATAAAATAACCCACATCACATTACCAATATTGTTACTATCAAAACGGAAGCCTCAAACTTGAACGAACTTAATTCAAACATCCAATTACATGCGTATATGTATTGTTCCCGATAAAATACTATGGCCGTGTTATCGTAAAAGAAACAGGTGTCTTAACAACGGAAACTACACTCATTAGTGTCTTCATCGACTTGAGAAGTCAATAAATTTGCAAGCATCCAACTGAGTGATGCTCCAGATTTTATGGAAGTTCAACTATATATATTGAATGTGCATGTTTCATAGATTTAATCATTATGTAATAAGTAACTGGGATAATTTCTGTACTTAAAAGAAGAGGTGTTAACTTTTTGAGTGCGTTAAAAAAAACTATGCCATCTAAAGGATGAGAACTTAAAAACAATGCTAACTTTTGTAAACACACTTTCAGAAATAGAGTATGTTATCTCATGAAATGTTCTAAAACTAACCATATAAAAACAAAATAATAAATTTTTTAATGAAATAAATACGTGTTTAGAAAAGAATTTCCCATGTCAGTAATTGTGTGATTCTAATTATGCTCAGAAAAAATATAAGCATTAACATACGAACGCAAATTTGTGTTTCAACACAACTGACGATTGCCAGAATAGACTATTATTACATCTATGCGAGTTTGACAAGAAAAAAAATGCAAACTCTATAGTTTAATAAAATGTGTATAACAAAATTATAATATTCATTTTTAAGTACCTTAATATATATTTTTAAGCTTTATTATAGCTATTTATACGAAACATTAAATATCAGAAGCTGAACTACATTTTGGAAGAATGCATGCGTGCTATGCCTTCAACACAATTTATGCTTTATTATTCGGTCGCCAAACAATTTTTGTATTGTTTCAACACAACTTGAAATAACTGGGAAAAACACGATTTTTTTGTATTGAAACTAAACACGCATTTTTTCTGAGTGTATATTTTATGTAGTTTTTACAATAGGCGTTTCTAAATACTGAAATAGTATCAATGAATATTTCGAGAGAAAAAAATTACAGCTAATCTCATAATCTTAACAGTTGTTTCCGAAGTATACTCGTTTAGCGACACAATCACGAAATAAAACCTCAGCAAAGAGCGTATTTATCTTCTACGTAAACCATGAATAAGACAAAAGCAGAAAAAAAGGGAGATCAATTTGATCAAGGAATTTCATCCTCTGCTGAAGAATTTTTCGAAGCAACGGCTGGTGACGAGTAATTTAATTAATGGACCAATTAATTTCAGAACATTTTTCCCTAGCTTTCTCCTTACGCTATTTTAACGAATTACTTCTAAACCGCTAATCTTGTGTAAGAGAAGAAGCCCTTCCTGAAAAATTACACAAAAAAAAGTGTAGAATTGTTTCGTCTTTCTTTGGATTAAATATCTTGTACTTTGGAAGCACTGCGGTTAATTGGTGAAGTAAAAGATATCTGTAGAGTTTATTAATACGCTAAAAGTAGATAAGATATATTTATCTTTCGTTAATCTCATAACTAATAATTTAATCAATGGTCCAATTAATTTCAGAACTTTTTTCACAACCTTCCCTTACGCTATTTAAACGTAGTTATTTCTAAACCCTAAATACTGTGTAAAAAGAAATGCTTCCTGAAAATTTACACTCCAAAAAATATAAAGGAAAGGTGTAGAATAGTTGTGCATTTCTTTGGACTAGAATCTCTTACTTCGTAAGCACTGTAGTTGATTGGTGAGGAAAAGATATCTGTAGGGTTAATTAAATCGCTAAAAGTAGATAATATATATTTATCTTTCGTTAATCTTATAACAAATAATTTAATTAATGGAGCAATTTATTTCAGAACTTTTTTCTCAACCTTCTCCCTTTACGCTATTTAAACGTAGTTATTTCTAAACCGTTATAATCCTGCGTAAAAGAAGTGCTTCCTGAAAATTTACTCACAAAAAAATAAAGGAAAGGTGTAGAATTATTTCGTCTTTCTTTGGATTAAATATCTTATACTTCGGAAGCACTGTAGTTGATTGGTGAGGAAAAAAGATATCTGTAGGGTTAATTATAATTCGCTAAAAGTAGATAATATATATTTATCTTTCGTTAATCTTATAACAAATAATTTAATTAATAGACCAATTAATTTCAGAACTTTTTTCTCAACCTTCTCCCTTTATGCTATTTAAACGTAGTTATTTCTAAACCGTTAATACTGCATAAAAGAAGTACTTCCTGAAAATTTACTCACAAAAAAATAAAGGAAAGGTGTATAATAATTGTGCATTTCTTTGGATTAAACATCTTGTACTTCGGAGGCACTTTGGTTGGTTGGTTGGTGATTTAAAAGATATTGGTAGGGTTTATTAATACTAAATGTAAATAATATATTTTTCTTTCGTTAATCTTCTAATAAAAAATAACAAACGTTAAGTTTCTAACTGAGAATGATTTATTGTCCTGGTGTAATCTGTATAAAACAAGATAATTAATCACTAACATCAAATTTGAAATATATGTATATATATTAATTTATTTTTTCTTGTTTATTTTATAAAATCTGTAATATGTGAAAGGTGCGAAAATTATTTTCATAATTTTGTCGAAAATTCTCATTTTGATTTTAAAAGTTATAAAAAAATTGGCAATTTTCGTAAACCTAAGCAAACAACACTGCTGGGATTATTAAAATTTTTACAAGAACTAAATGTTCACTTAAACTTAATTATATTTAATTTAGGTTTTTAAAGGTTCACTAATATTTTAATAAAAGCTACATGTCCATTTAAACTAAATTTTAATGTTTAATTAAGTTTTTTAAAAGGTTCACTAATGTTTCATAAGAACTAAATGGCCATTTAATCTGAATTATAATATTTAAATTGGATTTTTAAAAAGTTCACTAATGTTTCAAAAAGAACTAAATGTTCCTTTAAACTGAATTATAATATATTTAACTTTGATTTTTAAAAGGTTCACCAATATTTCAACAAGAACTCTCGATTTAAACTGAATTATAATATTGAATTGTAATTTTTTAAATGTTGACTAATATTTCAACAAGAACTAAATGTCGATATAAACTTAATTATAATATTAAATGGGGATTTTTAAACAAGTTCACCAATGTTTCAACAAGAACTAAATGTTTATTTAAACTGTATTATAATATTTAGCTTGGATTTTTTAAGAGGTTCAAATATTTAAAAAAGAACTAAATGTCCATTTCAACTGAGTCATAATCTATAAATGAGCTGCTAAATATTCAGTACACATTGTCTTTTATCATCAATACTAAAACCTATAATATGGAAAAATTCCTCGCTTCAAGACGCCATTTTTCGCACTAATATCCTGAGATAAAAAAGGAATTATAATAAACGAGGAATCTTATAATAAACGAGGCAAGAATAATGACTGTAACTCTTAAATATTCTTCGCACATTCTTCCACAAATCGAAACTGATCCTAAAATGAACTTTTTTTCTCGAGAAAATGTAGAAATTAATGGTCTCGGAAGTTCGTTCCTTTTTTCTTTTAAAATAGGAAATAGAAGTACCGAAGAAGATGGGGAAAACGCTTCTTTCTGTTCCAGAGGTCTAGTTTTTAGAACGTTATTCTTTTTCTAAAGCAATTTAAATGTTACTGATGAAGATCGGAAATCAGTTAATGTTCATGTAAATTGTTAATGCTAATGGTTGGTGTTTGAAAAAAAGTTTTATCCTGAATTTGATGTATTAAATATTGAGCTTAACTGTATAAGCAGCTAATATTAACTCTCCAACAAAATCGAAGTGTTCAATTTGATAAAATAAAGAATTTTTTTTATTGCTTGCTATTCACAAATTTGTAATATTGGCTTCGTCAACTGCCCATCTCGTAGAAGATAACATTAGCTAGTTAATGTTAAGATTAACAAGTTAAAGCTGAAAATCAAATGAATATATCAAGTTTTAAATTAAACTTTTTATATTTTGGTAATATAATTAAATTAATTTAGTTTTAATTATCGAAATTAACAAAAGTTTATACTGTTAATATTTGAAACCACTTTTATCGGTTGTAATCGTATGCAATTTTAACTTCAACAACTATATTATAAAGTTAACATTATTTACCTTGAGTTCATCATTAAACTATTTACCGAACAGTTTCATAACACATAATGCTCAGTTTATCTGAATAATAAAATAAGTTTATTTATCTAATTCAAAAGACTGACAATAACTGATTTCATAGCTTTAATTGTAACACATATCCGCTGAAATAAAATGTCAAGATGATAGAAAGGAAAGAAAAAAATTACGAAGAGTTGTTTGCAGAAGGCTTAACGTGTTGGTCACTTTTTCTACCGAAGATTTGAAATATCGGATATGAAAGAAAAATGGAAGTGGAATGGAATGGAAAAAGGGAAAAACAACTTTTCCCCGTTGAGGTTAGAATGTGATGGAGATGCTCAGGACGAAAAAAAGTGAAGCTTTGTGAAAGTCGCCAAGTTGATATGATACACCCAAACAAACTGCAAATTAATTAAACTGCTAATTGATTAAAACTGCTAATTAATTAAAATACAATTTTTTAAAGAAAAAATTTCGCATTTCCGCAGGCCCAAATAAACAGCATTCGCAGTGTATATCAATCAGAAATATCTTTCTTTTTTAAAAAGATTGGTTATTAAGCGTTTTACAAAATATTACAATTTGTGTATTTCTAGTTTGTATTACGTGATCTGAAGTAATACCAAGTTCTAATATTCTGCAGCTAATAATTATTTGCATTTTAGTTTGGGCGAAGTATCACCTAATAGTTCGCCAAGTGTGTGTTTAGGCGTATTGATGGGCAATCACGGCTTCACATGGCAAACCTATTTTTGGATTAGTTCCGACCCGGCAGCATCTCGTATCTTATTCTGGCCTCCAAGCTTTTCTCAAACTGACAAAATATTTTATATTTCTTTGCTGGAATGTTGCTGCGAGATATGATGTATTGCTTTGGGAATTGGATATTTTTAGCCGCTAAAGTTCACTGCGATGGACATTGTAGATGATATTTCTGATGTAAAGGGTGGAGCACCCATTTTGTTATATATTTGTAATATGAAAGATAATGAATATAAATCTTAAAATCGTGTGAATAATTTTTTTTGTTGTTGTTAGAATCTGTATTAGGGAAACATTCCACTTTACCAATTTTTTTTATTACTTTAAAGTTTTAAATTAGTTTAAGTACATTTTAAGCCCTAGAAGAGTTTGACTATGTTGTTTATAAAACACGTAAATATTTCTTATCTAAGAGGAAAATATAAATATTTTAAAGAAAAATAAAAGACTTCTTAAACAGGTGTCTGTTCTGTCCATTATGTTTCAAAGTTTTTAAGTAGGTGTCTAGTGATTAGTTATTGATTGTTACTTAGGTGTTATCACTTTTTAAATTCGATGAAATGACAGTAAAAATACAATTTAAATATGCAAATAAAATTCATTTTTTTATATAAAAATGAAAAATACCTTGCAATTTTTTTAATTTAAATTCTAAATAAAATTATACATTAAATTTTTATTTTCTTTGATTAACTGGACAGAGTCGTTTTGAAAATTATAAAGTCGTTACTTAAGTCCAGTTATTATTTTTTTTTATTTGAACACAAATATTTGTATAAAATCGAATTATCAATAATGAAAATAAAATACAGTTGAACACCACAATTCACGTTTACTGGTGTTCTATTCTGTATTACATATACGCATATTTGACTTATGTTTCTGAATGCTTTTCGGCTACAACATCCATTCCTGGTAGTTTTTAGAGTGACATATATTGTTTCAGAATAGTAAGAGTCCATTCAGCTTCCTTTTTCATTACTATACAGACAACTTTGAATCTGGAGCGAAACTTTTCTTTCATTACTTGTTCATATACGATAAAAATAATTTGGTTTGGGGAATATTAAGCTTAATTTACACAGGTTTGAGCAAGCTTTTCTAAAAGCCATTGTTGAAAATCTTGCCACATGAAATTTTGGAAAACATGCCCCGCCGTGATATTTTGACTTTAATAGTACTATCTTGACGAGTAGAACTTTAAATTATTTTGAAAACAAATGTATAGTTACGTAGAGAGAAGATCCACCTTTAAGTCTATTTAATTATGAAACTGTAAATTTAACAAACGTATGTTTGATTTAGGTTTTAATATACACATGAAAATTCACTCAACGTTGAAAAATCACAAAAACAGCTCTAACTAAAATATTATAACACCAACTGAGCAAAAATTCTTGTGGGTGACATAAAACGGGTTGCTTCATAAACCAAGCTGCCATTTGGTGCGCGCCTCCTAACGGCTCATTTCTTGTATAAGGCCTGTTGGAAAACTTACCCCATTGGAAAACTAGCCCCGGTCTCCCCTATTATGGTTTTTATCTTAAGTTGTGCGGAATGTGTTACTTCTTAAACGTACGCGTCTTACTCTCAATCTTACAGTTAAAATAGAAATTAAGATACTTTATACTATCGACCGATCGATAGAAATTTATGTGTCACTGGAAAGATTCAAGACTATATTTGCATAACAATCGAAACACGAACTTTAAGATAAGTAGGATAAAATATCCATATTCATGTAAAACTCTCAAGCGTACCATCTGGAGATTGAAAATTTCGAACAATACATTCACATTTTTAATAGTCAACGTGACTTCGCTGAAAAGATATTGACTATTTTATTCCAAGGTTGAAATGATTCAACATCATGAAAGTTGTTAATGTATGAAGATAATGTCTTTTTAAAGACTTACTTTCAAAATTTTTGCATAAATGTTAAAATGTTGAAAAAGTTTCCATTTATTACTCAATTTGCTAACAATTAACAATTAAAACAATTTCATAAGTCTAGGCTGAAGAAATCGAGGAGACTAAGACTGAGAATTATTTATATATTTTTTTATTTTGTACAAAAAAATTGTAAATATTATATAAATATTAGCTATTATAGTAACTATTGCATTAAATAAAAACAAACTCACACAATATTTCTTATTAATATTATATTCACAATAGTAAAGACATTATGAGTTTTCTAAAACTAAACTCAGGACGTCACAGTCCAAAAAATCTAAAGCCTCCTCAGAGGGTTTTTAAATTAATAACTCCGTTTTGTTACTTATGTCACCTTTTCGCGTACAGTGTCACGTGATGCAAGCATTAAAATTTTACATTCAACAAGTTTATAATTGCACAACACTAACAGAATTCAAAATATAGCTCTCCCAAACACCAAAAATAACAGTTATATAAAAGTATAAACTAAAAAAAACGAATTTCCTAAAGAAATAGATAACTAGAAAACCAACTCTCTCTCCAAGCAGATCAAAACAACGTCAAATATCGCAAAGCTCATCCAAACAGACTGACCACCGGACACGGGTGATAATGTCGCAAAGGAAATGGTGGGCGGACAAGGAAAGGACCGTGGAGTTTAGAATGCGATGGGAGATGCTTGGCGTGAAACAAAAGTGAAGCCTTCAAATCGGTGTGATACGCCCAAAAAACCACACTGCTAGGAACGGTTCTAGGGGCCAAAATTTGAGGCCCTGTACTATGTGTAACATACGAAAGCTAATTTAGGTGTCATTCTTAAGGTAATGACTTATGTATGCCAAACTATTCCAAAATTTAACGGACAAGGAAAGGACCGTGGAGTTTAGAATGCGATGGGAGATGCTTGGCGTGAAACAAAAGTGAAGCCTTCAAATCGGTGTGATACGCCCAAAAAACCACACTGCTAGGAACGGTTCTAGGGGCCAAAATTTGAGGTCCTGTACTATGTGTAACATACGAAAGCTAATTTAGGTGTCATTCTTAAGGTAATGACTTATGTATGCCAAACTATTCCAAAATTTAACGGACAAGGAAAGGACCGTGGAGTTTAGAATGCGATGGGAGATGCTTGGCGTGAAACAAAAGTGAAGCCTTCAAATCGGTGTGATACGCCCAAAAAACCACACTGCTAGGAACGGTTCTAGGGGCCAAAATTTGAGGCCCTCTACTATGTGTAACATACGAAAGCTAATTTAGGTGTCATTCTTAAGGTAATGACTTATGTATGCCAAACTATTCCAAAATTTAAAATAAAGTTATTTTCCATTTTTCAACTTGCCTGTTTTCGAATTTTAACGCAACATGTGTTAAAGTTTGAAATATGATGTGTATTTTAAGAGGAAATGAAAAGTAATAATAAAATATAATGAGCTTAAGCTTTGAAAAACTTCGACTCCTTGGCTTCATATTTTTTGACACAGTTTCTTTGATAAGCAGAAGCCACACTCATATCTGAAAATACATCCGATATCCTGTTATTTTTTTTTATATATATATATCAAATTTGGTGAAAGTACAGTTGAAAACATTTGTAGTTCAGAAAATTTTAATTAATAATTGAAATATACACTTTGATTTTTTACTATGTTTGTACTCCTGAGAAGTGGTGCTTCGGTGGGTGGCAACCTTTGTAACCTTTTGTATTTTTTTTTTTTTAATATATGATATCAAATTTGGTGAAAGTACAGTTGAAAACATTTGTAGTTCAGAAAATTTTAATTAATAATTGAAATATACACTTTAATTTTTTACTATGTTTGTACTCCTGAGAAGTGGTGCTTCGGTGGGTGGCAACCTTTGTACCCCCCCCCCCCCCCCCTATTGACCGGCACTGCACATCACGCAGTATCAGTATAAGATTTCTACACAAAACAACTCTTTCTATTATAAGAATTGGTGATTAGGATCAAAAAACGACAATTTATGCAAATGAAGATTGTTATACAAGATCCCATAAATACAAACAGCGTTGCCTTTATCAGATACGAGACCCTAAACGAATATAACCACATGATGTCCATTTCTAACAATGATAAATTCTCTCAATATTATGCCTATTTTATATGTTACTCAGTCAAGTTTTAAAGTGGAAATACTGTGATTTTAATTTTAAATATCCGTAACTATTTATATTTTTGTGTTAGTTGTGAAATCCCTCGTATATCGCGAAGCCTTGTGACAAGGCATCTTTCGCACATAACAAACTGCGGCCCTTATTACATGGATCTTATAATCATAATTTCACTTATAATTAATTCATTCTCACATTCACTTATTTGACTTTAAACGAAGGATTTTAATTGTTATTTCAAATTTGTGTATTGTCGAATTTAATAGCTTGCAATATATAGCGCCAAATAATAAGCCAAGCTTTCGTCTGGGCGCATCCTTAAACAATAATGGCTTCACTCGACAACCCGGCTTCTTATTTGATTTTGACCTGATAGCTTCTTCCTCCTATTCTAACCTTCCATGGGGTCGCCTACAAGACCCAATATGGAACAAAGACGAACTCTGGCATTAGTCTTTTTTGCAGTTATTTCAGCAGAATGAAAAGCGGCGACTTCTGACGGACCGTGAAATAGTTTTTCGGGAAGTTCGTCTCTTTTTCTCGCCGGACGTTGAAATGAAAGGAAGCATTTGGCGGCATAATCGAATGGAATGTGATGTCGGGATTTTATCTCATTTATATAATTATTTCGTCTAAGAACTGTTAATGAATGGTTTGGAAATGTTTTCGATAATTTTGAAGGTACTATAAAATATTTTTAAAACTAGGGTGTATAACGCTACAAGCACGATTTTCTTTTACCACTCAATAAATCGTTACGCACGTTTAAAATGTTATTATACACCTTACAAGATAATTTCAATAATTTTAAAAGCTAAAAAGGCAGCTACGTACCCCTTAAGTAGATATAGAGTTGTTTGAAAAAGTTCAGCATAGTGCTAAAAAAAATGATTAAGGGTCTATCTGGTATTGATTATGATAACAGATTAAGATCTTTAAACATGTATTCCCTGGAAAATAGGAGAGCTAGGGGTGATTTAATTCAGTTATTCAAGTTTATTAAACAGGGAAAATTAGAAGGCTTAGGTTTTACCTTAAATAGCCGGACCAGAGGACATGATCAGAAATTGAATAAATCATGCTTTAGAAGGGAGGTAAGAAAACATTAATTTTACAATAGAGTTTGTCAATGAGTGGAATGCTTTACCAGATTATGTGGTGTATTCGAAGAGAGTAGATGATTTAAAGAAGAATCTTGATAGTCATTGGAAACTGGTAAGGTATTAGATTTATTTTGGACCAACCTTGCTGGGCCTCTGGCCTGTTGTTGGTCGACAATTTTTGTATTTGTATTTGAGTATGTGCAATTTTCTCGAAAATCTAATTATGACGTCCGACAGGTACTGGGAACTCGTGTACCAAATTTAAAGTCTGTATCTTTTTCTCTTTTTCAGCAATGCATTTGAAACCAAAAATGTCTCCGGCAGTTACTCTTTTCTTATGCACCATTTTCTAGTACTAGGGACTCGTGTACCAGATTTGAAGTCCATACCCCTTTTAGTTGGAGTAGTTTGAGCTATAAAGTGGTTTCAGAGGACAGACAAACAGGCAGACAGACGAACCAATGTTCGAAAACCACTTTTTTGGAATCAGCACCCTTCAAACCGTGAAGAAAACACAAAATCCAATTTCGTATGTTCGACCCCCATAGCAATACTTTCATTACCTTATCTTTCATATTAAGGGTTCTTGAAAGTGATTAAATGAAGAACGTATTGTTTATATTGTTCCTGAAATTCATTCTGAAGTTAATCAAATGCTTAGAAAGCACGCATAAGACTCGCCAAATTAATTATTAGCTTAAGTTCCAAAACTTAATTAAATTTAATTATAATATTCAAAACCATTCGTTCTCAATTTCCTTTTAAAATACTTTATGAATAGTATTGCTATATTAATTAAAAGTTATTTCAATGATTCATCATTAAAAGTTCAATGATATGAATGAAGTAAATAGATTTTTAAAGACATATCATTACATTTTATAAATGAATTTTTGCTCTCCTTTTTCAGAATTTCGAATCGAAAGAAAAAAAGTTTATTTAAAAAATTATTTCCTTATTGAAAATAAAAAGTCTCGAATTCGTATATTCTTTTTATCTTTTCATTCCTATCCCATTTTGAAATATTTTTTTCCTCACATTCTTACATTTTCAGTTTAAAAAAAATTAGAAATTCGACGTTCCAAACGATAATGTATTTAAAAAAGTATTTTCATTTAGTGAACCGCGTGCCAACGAACTATTTGCCCGGGAAAGCATTTCACCAAAAAACAAGGGACTTTTGGAGGAAATTCGTGGATTTTTTTTTAACTCACGGATATTCTCGTCAAAATTCTTTTATTTTCGTACTTTTTAAAAGATATTTATGAAGATACTATCTACAGAAATTAGGAGAAAAGCGTTTTGTCTAGAAAATACATTTATCATGCTGACATATTTTCCTATAGTTCTTTTTCTTTATTCTTTAAATATGCTTTTTAAATTTTTCGTCAATGTTGCTTTTATTTAACAGAATAATTTTTTTTCCTAAATTCGCATACGACACAATATTAATGTGACTTCTCATGAAAAAAAAACCGTTTAAGCTTAGAAATCAGTGAGTTACAGCAAAAAATTTTCTTCACTGTAGAAAATAACAGGGATTTGAAAGTTACTTTAAAAAGTAACTATGTTACACAGTTACTTAATTTAAAAAAGTAACTCTGTTAGTTACTTAAAAATTATATCTGTTACAGTTACTTAATTTTAAAGTAACTGGTTACAGTAACTTAATTAAAAAAGTAACTGGTTACAATAACTTAATTAAAAAAGTAACTGGTTACAGTAAATTAATTAAAAAAGTAGCTGGTTACAGTAACTTAAATAAAAAAAAGTAGCTGGTTACAGTAACTTAATATGAAAAGTAGCGAATTACAGTTACTTTTAGCAATTTCAATAATAAGAAACCAACAATTTAACCATCTTACCGTTTTTCATAGAGAAATAAAATAACGAAAAATAGTGACAATCGGAAAAAAGCTAATAATGAAAATTCAACGTTGTTAAAAAAAATATTTTAAATAGTTAAGTTTAAAATGAACGCCGAGTTACCGAAAAGATCTTTGAAGAGCAGCGTGAGAAGTAACGGAAAAGTAACGAAATTTTTCGTTACTTTGTTACAGCTAAAAGTAACTAAGTTACAGTTACTTTCTGAAAAATCTAATGGCGTTACTTGTCGTTACCGAAAAAAAGTAACTGTTACAAGAAACGGCTGTGCAAGTAACGCGTTACGTCAATCTCTGGAAAATAGATAAACTTACAAAACTCCTAGACAATTATTTCTCTGTAAAGAACTGATAATATGAAATAAATATTGTATAACTAAATTCAAGTGGAAGTGTTATAAAAAAAGTAAGTTGACTCTTTTTTACTGATAAAGGTTGAGTTATTTTAGCTCTTTGACTAATTGTTTCCCCTTTCCCGAGGACTTTACAAATTTTACCAATTTTTTTTTCAGTTTACAGCGCATTTCATCAGGATTTAAATAAAACTGTACACACATATTTGTATAAATTACCTATGCAAAACGTATACTCTTTATTAATATAGATTGTATAGCAGAAATTGCAATGGCTAATGGATTATTAATTGCATTTATAAAGTGAAAGGGTTCTCCCTCTATGGGGTTCTCCTTTCTACAAATGATTCTAGAAAACTGTGGACCATTAAGGGCTCTCATTCGGTCCGTGGACAACAGCAGCGAAAGAGCTAATCAAATTTCATATAAATAATAATATAAATTTTCTATTGATCAAATAATATATTAGAAAAAAATCACAATTTCGTATCTGGCAATATTTTAACTTTTTACTAGAAAGTATATTTTGGAAATAATGAAAATATAGATTTTGTAAAAAAGATAATTTGAATATCCAGCAGATTTTTTAAAAAATAGTCATAATTTAATGGTATAACCCATAAAAGAACAAATATGCAGAAATTTTGCTGATTAATAAAAAAAAATAAGTATCAAGTAAAATATTTTAAATTAATAATTCAAAATGTTATAAAAACTTTTAGTATTAAATTTTTGTTTAGAAGAAACGCATATTTATTTAAAACTTAAGACTACCTTTTACTATATTTAGCGTATATGCTACAAAATTGTGAAAATGTTCCACTAAACTTAATGGAAAAATGTTTATAAATTTTAAAAAAAAATCCGTGCAAATATATTTAAGATCATGGAATACAAACAAGAGCCAATTTTAATTAAATAAAACTTATTATATTTATAGTAGTTTATGTAGTTTTGAATAAAAAAAAACATACTTAAATTAATCAGAAAATGAATATTTTTTTAAACTTTACTCAATTAATATATTTTTGTCGTACCATTTATTTAATAAAATGTAGCATACAGAGATTATAAAAAAATTATATTGACGTTGAGAATATTTTTCCAGGAAACTTTTGGTATGGATATAAATAATTTAGAACACTTTGTGATAGTGAGATCATTTTGAAAGAGATATATGTAATGTCAATTTTATATGCGAATCTAGCATATAGTGTATGTACAGAGTGGCGCAAATAAAAGTGGCCCCGGCGTAGAGATAGGCATGCATTGAAATGCTTGGCGAGAAAATCTATTGAAGCCGTCAAGTCAAAATAAAAGATTATTCAAGTGTATAATAGCTTCACTTGGCAAACCTGTTTTTGCATTGGTTGGATTGGATTAGCATCACTTTAGAGCTACTAATGGCGAGTTGAGATCTTTTACTGCGTGTGAGATGCGGCTGTGTGAGCGTGAGTTGACCAATGCGCAGGTGAAGAATGCAATTTTTTCAAATAATTATGCAAATTTTATGTCTTGCAATCAACTTAGGTTTTGTATTAACAAAAACAGAAAGGTTCGATTCCTTAGGATAAATAACGACTGAAATAATCACTAGTGGGAATTTTTTTTCACAGCCGTACAAATCTTCAGTTTATATTCCATTCCAACTAGCTTGTCAAACCATAGCGTAGTTGCCGGCAAATATTTCGCCAAGCGTTTATTTGGTCTTAATATTGAAGCGATCAATAGCTACACTTGGCAAACCTGTTTTTTAATTGTTTTTTGACTTGGCAACAATTTTATCTTATTCTTATCTCTATGACTTCAAACTTACTCTTCTTCTTATTCACTTTTATTTGCGCCACCCTGTATAACTTGGTTAAAAGGCAGTAAGGGATCGCTGGGCACTATTTATGATACTAAAAGATGTCGAATTTGAATTAGATCCAATAACACGTTGTTACGACGCCTACTGAATGTGGACATACGGAGATAAAACCATAATTTGAAAATAAAGTGTACTATATTAAAATAATGAAAAGTTTTAATAAAATTAATTAAAATAAGGTTATACATAAAATGTGTGCTATGGGTGAAAACACATCGGTTTTTTTTTGACTAGGCGACTAATGCAGCCGTTGTTGAAATATCGCCAAGGCACTCCTAAATCACAGCATCTGGATATTCACCAAAATTTTAATACCTTCTTTGCTATGGATATTGGAAAGAGGAAATATGACCTAGGCACAAATTTAGAAAAATGTAACCACATCAAATTAAATAGAATATATATGGATAGTCTTAAACCATAGCTGTAAATAAAAAAAGAACTGACATTTAAGTAGAGAAATGTTTTAAATAAACTCATAGTCTGTAAATGTCAGTACTTTTCCCATTTCGCGGAATAAAGCAATAAAGTCGCCAAAAATTGCCGCTAAACGGAATATTTCCAATGGTAACCTTTAACTGTGTATGTTGGTCATTTAATTTTGCATATTCTGTTTTGTCGCCAATGGTTTCATTTGGCGAGATTTGCGCTTACGAAGTGCAAAAGTACTTAACTGTTTTTGTCTATGTTTAGTTCATAGCATACTTTCTAATGGCCTATATGATTGGTCTCAGCATTATAGTAAATTCTTGTTGACTTTGACTCAGATTATGACTTAATCCTCATTTTACGTACAACAACTTTAAAAAATTGTTAAAAAATGAGATCACTATAGCATAATGAAAAATCCATTCAAATCCCCTTTCTAGATTTTAAACGATGTACAGATACTCAGACGAACTAAGAGATGTCCTTACACGAATCCGCTCTCCCCACTGCCACACATGCGACAACGGCGACATAGTCGAAGTCAGGCGCAATGTCTCCTTCATGCCACCAAGACCAAATCCGCCGAGGATAATAGAAAAAACCATCATCGACCACCAAGATTGCTGCTGCGACCCCAAGCCAGGACCACACTGCTGTGACCACAGACCATCACCACTGCATGGTTGTGATTGTCACCGTCATATCGACAGGTGCTGTTGCGGCGTGGATTGTAGAGGAAAGGATTTGGTCCAGTTTCAGCCTAGAACAGTCGTCAAGAGAACGACTACTGTTTCTGCGGATTCAACGTATTCCGTTCTGGAAAGATGGTTTAAAAGGTTAACATTTTAATATTTACCTGTTTTAATTTGGACTAGCTATAATGACCGACCAAACCTGTAAAGAGTAAGGTATCGGAACAGCTACGTCAAACGTTGTCTTGTACCCCACGAATAAACAACCCGGCAGCTAAGTCGTCCGAATTAGAACTGCCACGCCTATGTTGACCTCACAGCTACGTCAATCGAAGTCTTCTACCCAACAAACAAACCACGCTCCGCCCCGTTTGAATCAACAATTGAGAAATGTTCTTTTTTGAAATTTGTGAAATACTTTCCTAGATCCCTTCTCGAATTAAACAGACAACACTGAGGCCAGCAAATGTTTAGTGTGGAAATTCAAAATGCAATCATTCTGTTTTGAAGACTTATTTTAAATGAAGTTATTGAATATATAAATATGCATATTTTAATAGAAAAGACTAAGTACAATATGCATTTGATAAGATAATTTCCGAAGAAATTGCTTCACAGAAACCAATAAATCAGAGACAATTATCTAAAAGGAATTCTCATATTAACTGCTTTAGACATTGGAAACGTTTTGTTTACTAAAGTCCTACTACCATAAAATAACTTTACGTAGTTGTTAAGAGGAATTTCAAATACCATCGGTGGACGACCGAAATATTTTCTATGCAATTTACACCCGTTATTGGTATTCACTCCATCTCTAAAACTCGCCATTGAGTCCCGATAAGTTGAAAAAATAATTGGGCATTTATCAGTGAATTCCGACATTCCCTTGATTTCTGACATTCCCCATAACAGAGAAAATCTTAAGTGCTATGCATTAATCTTATCTATTTTTGAATGCAGATATAAGAATGAGGATGGTTACTTGGGGAAAGCAGGTCTGGCAGAACTCATAGAAAATCTGGGCAGATCTTCAGACAAGAAAGGAGTTCGAAGAGCACTAAAAGATGCTGATGCCGATGGGGATAATCAACTTTCTTTTCGAGAGGTTAGAACGCTCAAACACTTCAAAATAAAGCAATTAATCTTTTATGCATTGAATTAAGATTTAATTTAAATTATTTGCCGTGCCTATTTTAAAGCTATCTGTGAAATAAATAATAATATATATTACGTTAAAAAAATAGTTGGAACATAAAATACACTCAATGATGCATTTCTTTTCGTTTTCCTTCCTTTCTATTTTTTTATAACTTCTTAATGTTATAAACTGAAATGTTCTTTAATGTTTTTAAACTGAATACTGCATTCATAAAATAACCACTACCATATATTTTCCATTAAACGAACAAAAAAAAGTAAAAAGTGAAAAGAAAGCTACGCTTTTTTAAATGTTACTTATAAGTACTGTCAGGGCATAACGATTTGGTTCAGATAATTAAAGTAAAAAATTTCTGAATAATTTACTTTACCTTTGTAGACTTTAATGTTTTAAACCGTACAATTCAATCAAAAAGTTCCACATTGAACCCATTTTCTCCAAATGAACCATGAAAAGTAAAACAGCTGTCTTATTATAAGTGATACTTATAAGTACTGTCAGTAGAGATAAGGAGTAAAAATAAAATCAATTAAAAAGTAATTTCAACGTTTGACCTTACAGTACCTCCGGATGTGGCACAAAGCCGCTTCCCATGGAGACGATTTTCTGGAAGCTACTGGGTGTCAAGATATAGTGGACATTGTCAATGAGTATGATTTGTATCCAAATGTGTCGTGCACAGATTGTTACCACCACACAACTGGAAAGGTCAGTAAAATGACAACATTTTGGTCTTTAGGCTCTTCTGTTTTTCTTTCATTCACACGTTTAACTCCTTCATTTCGAAGCATCATTTCTCGAGTAAGAGCCTTTTGACCGCCTGGTATACTTGCTTTTAAGCATAAATAACTTGATAATAAATAACTTTGAAAAAAGAAATCAGTTAAAAAAAATACACAAATCAGCGCCATATTCTAAAACATTTATCATTATGCGATCAACTCGACAAAAAGTTTATGCTTTACATTTAAAACTCCCAATTGCAAAAGGCAGTCGTTCTAGGATTATTTTTTCTGCGAACCTCACTTCATATAGATTGGGTTGAATTATCGTCGCAGTAGAGCTACACGAGGGCTATTGGCGGCGGGCGTCACAGTTTAGAACCACAGTCGAGTGACGAGCCGACACCTGAGTAGTAGACACCCAACACAACTTTCAAGGGCGACATCATACGCAGCGTCGGAACTTTGAAGCATATATAACGTGCATTCTCTCTACAAGGAGTATTATTCGTCGGACATTTTAGTTTCACAGACCATTTTGTGGTCAGCAGGTTATTTTGGTAATGCCAGGACCCGAACCTAGGACCATTTGAAGCAAGCGACTTACCGACTGAGCTCTCCAGTCCCCTTACTTCATATAGACAATACTTTAATGACATTTCTTTATTATTAGAATGACGACCAAGACACAGAAGACCAAGGAAAGTGCCGCTGTGGGAGCAAGAATGTGATCCCCCCTTTTGTGCAGACTTCGAACGAAATAAAACGTATGAACAGTCAAACAAATGAAAGTGGATTAACTCCCATATTCAAGCCAGAGTTGCCCATATTCTCATGTAATAGACTTCCTGCATGTAGACCAAAGAACTGGCGAGATTAAAAAATAAACTTGAAGCAGAAATGTCTTGTTTATGTTATTTGAACAATTTGTCTATCTTCTGGAAATTTTTAAGGAGGCGTCCATAAATTACATGAGGTTTTTTAAAGGGTAAGGAGTTGAGGAGAATCACGTAATTTTAAGTGGCTAAAAATTGCGAGAAAATTGAGTTAAATTCAAGTAAAATACTTTTTTAGCCTGGCAAAATTTCACGAACTTTACCAGGGAAGAGAGGGGAGGTAAAAAAAATTGTCGAAATCGTCTCATGTAATTTGTGGACACCACCTTAACCATGTGGGAGATACTAAAGTGAAACATCAGTTTTTCAAAACATGAATAACTTTTTAAAAAAAATCAGACATTTAATTGACAAAATTAAAGTATTTTAAAACCATTTAATACAAAAAAAATTTTAAAAATATATTGTACAATTAAAAAGTGAAAGTTTTCCTTTAAATCTCACGCGGTGAAAACAAGTTTACACTAATGCCTAATCACTTAACCCTCAAAAAGTTAATTACTTATATCATTGAATATTGTTTTAACTTTGCTCTGCAGTGTTTTAGGATACGGCTTATGATCCTTGCATTTGATTTATTCTTTTTTTCCTATAAATATAATGTTAGAGACTAAAATATATGTGAGATTATAACTAACAAAAAAAGTAACATTTGTATCAGACATAACTATTGAAAAAAGGAAAGATCATATCTTTTCTATGTAAGAATTGTTTACAATACAAGAATTAAAAGTTAGATGTGTAGAAATAATGTAGATTAGTTAAGGATTGCAATATATTACTTTACTCTATCAATAAACCACACAAAAACTTTACTTTAATTATTTATTATTATTAACTTAATTTTACAAATTATATATACAAGTTTGTACAATTTACCCTTACAAATGAAATTAAGTAAAGTATTTTATAAAGAATAAAAAACTTAAATATATTTTGTTACCAATAAATATTATGCTTTTGCAAGGTACACTGCAAATATTATTTTTCAATCTTCGATTTGAGTGATTTGTACTGCAAAAATTGTTCTGGGGAGACGGAAGGCACTAGAGATTTTAAGGCACTCAGAAAGTCTTCTGTTTGAACATCTGCATTCAACTCTTCAATTGAAACTTCTCCTAATGAAAATAGAATATAATTTTGAGAAACATAATTGGGATAAGTACAGCCAGTTCAAATGTTTTTTTTCCTTGTAAAAATTAAAAATTTTCATCAAATATCATAAAAGTTAAAAGGAATTAAAAAATCATATAATAAAATACAATTCATAGGCACTTTCTTTGAGTAAATATGAAGAGTACAGGGGAAAAACAACTTCATTGCATAGGAATCTTTCGGTATTCTGGTGTGCTTGGCAGACATTGGCGACAGGAAACTGTTTTTTATCTCTTGGTTCTTCTTTTGGGGTACAAACGTGTGACTTGTGTCCACTGATTACTGCCGTGAATCAAGGTTGCCAAGAAAGAAAAACAAAGCAAGTAACCAGTTTCCTTCCACCAGTTTAGGCGATGACTCGTTATTACTGTATATTGTTCTCAGTCAGCAGTTATTTTGGTGATGCCTGGATCTGAACCTGGGCTTTTTGCATGCCAGGCGAATGCCTAAACTGACTGGGCATCCCAACCCCCAAGCATTTTTGTGTAACTTAATCTGTTCTACATTAATTATTCAGAACTGTGGTCTTCATTTGTCTTACATTTTGTTTACTTAAAAAACTTTAGAGAAAAGGCTTATTTTTCTGTGGAAAATTCTTGCCAATCGTAGTAAATTTGTTAATAATAAAGTGAAGCAGTTACCTTTTTCGACTAATTCCACATTCTTTTCCACCCTTTGAATAACAGCATTTGAGCACAGAGAATAAAAATCAGCCCCTGAGAGTTGGGAAGGGCATTTCTCGATTATCTCCTCAAGATTGACATCTTTTGATAGGGGAATCCTATGAGAGATGAAACAGAAAAATACATGGACTGCATGTTTATGTAATTAAACTTTTTTGTTATTGAATGAGTAATATGTTGTGAATAGCATTTAAAAGTTATGATAATTAAATATACTTTATTGCAACATTAATGATTAAGTGCCATGATAAAAGTAATGATTGAAAACAATATTAAATCTGGAAATAAAAAAAACCTTAAAGCAATCGATTTGTTGTTAAAAAAATACCATGAATAATATTATTGTAGAACACAATTTTATTCTTATTTTGTATTATTTTTTTTTCTTAACATATTTTTATTTAAAAAAATAAACACAGTTTTTACATTCAAATGTAAAAAATACTTTAAAGTATTAATACTCTGTAATAATTACTTTCTTGTTAATGCCTTAAGAATATTCATTTTAGATTTCTTATCTTCAGGTATTCCTACATATAGCAATCGATCAAACCTATATGAGAAAAAAAAAAGACTAAGCATTACAATTACACGATCAATAAGTTTTTGAATGTTAGAGAGATTCCTTGAGAAAAATAGTTTTTTTTTGCTACATAAGAGCTTAATATACCTGCCAGTACCTACTACTTAGCATTCAGAAGAAATTGTCATAAACAGAAATTAAACTCACACTCTAGTATTAAGAGCCCTTGACCTTATTGAACTTTTAGCATTTGACCAAAATTTAAAAAACCAGAACGTTATTTTAACTTCTCGAGTAAGAGCTTATACAGTCCCTGAACAAATTATTAGACACACTGCAAGATTTCATGTATCAATCAATGATGATTAAAATACCTTTAGAAGGACATTTGTGTTCCTAAACTTAAGCTATTGAATAGAAAATACTATCTGGTATACTTAATACATATATCGACATCTTTTTTAATGATATGGCATTCTTTGGTACGTTTTCATCATTACTAAAAAAATACAGTGCGTCTAATAATTTGTCCAGGGACTGTAGACCAGGCAAACAGCTGCATCTGTTTAATATAGAGTGTACCCCCTGGTTGCTGATAATCGAATTGTGAGGACTACATTGCATACGTCCTGGTAGTGAATGGGTTAAGGTACTAAAAATGCTATTTTAGATAACTGTAAAGCGATACATGAATAGAAATACTGGTATCTTAGAAACTGTTTCCTATTAGGCATAATAAATTTCTCATACCTGCCAGGCCTTAACAAAGCAGGATCGATCAAATCAGGCCTGTTAGTAGCTCCAATCACAAATACTTCAGACTTCTTATTAAGGCCATCCAATTCAGACAGTAGTTGTGAAACAACCCTGCAAAACATCATAGATAAAATAAGGAAGAATACAAATAGCTTGTTTGCAATAAAAAAAATCTTTCATGAAATCAATAATTCAAATTTAGCTGCATTTATTTAAAGCAAGAAGAAAAAAGTTAACCAAAAGAAAAATGATGATCCATAAATCAAGAGACAAACATAATAACATGTATTGCTTCTAAAAACTAGGGATGTGAAACACCACACAACTTTCAATTGCCACTCAATAATAGATATTTGATAAGTTAGAATTAAGTTAAACATTTATACAAGGAGATTTGTTTTTTAGCAATAGCTTTAAAACCTAAAAAGTTCTGTGGCAGTTACCCTTTGGGCATGCTTGAATTTTCTTGAAAATCTATTATGACGTCCGCAAGTACATGGAACTCTCACACCAAATTTAAAGTCTGTAGCTCTTTTTGTTTTTCGGCAATGTCTTTAACATCCAAAACATTCTTTTGCAGTTACACTTTCTGCAAGCTGGATATTATCTAAATTCTTATTAAGATATCCTTAAGGTACTAGCAACTCGTGTCCTAATTTTAAGTTTGTATCTCTTTAAGACGCCTCGATCGAAAATTACTTGAACCCTAGGAGCTTCAAGACATTCCAATTCGGTCCTTGCTGAATTTTGCTTCAGCTACAGGCCTCTTTTCATAAAGAGGCCAGGATTTATTCTTATTTCCAGGGGACAGTACAATAGACCTCTGGTCGCAGTGCTAGGCTTACTGAGCCCCCCTACAAATGTCATAAGTCATCTCTTTAAGATTGGGCTGTAGAGTATTTTAAGACAGACAGATTGACAGACAGTCTGATAGACAGATCAATGTTCAAAAATACTTTTTCAGAATCAGCACCCTCTAAAAGTGCATAACACACAAATCCATTTCGGATTTTCGACCCCATCACAATACTTTCATTACCTCACATTTCATATTACGTAATGTTAATCAATGACATGCATAATATAAATATAAAAATAAATGTATTATTAGGTAGTGAATAGATATCTAAATTACCTGTCCATCACTCCCCCAGAATCTCCACTACGCCCCCTGTTTGGTGCCAACGAATCTAACTCGTCAAAAAATATAATACATGGTGTTGCACTTCGAGCTTGGTTAAACACTGAAAAAAAGTTATAAAGCAACATTATTAAAATCCACTTAGTAAGGCAAGATGTGAAAAATTATGTTGAACAAATATGATATTTTAGGAGCAAAACTTTCTTTATCCTGATTTACATCTTTGTAAAAAGGTTAACAAATTTAATCAATAAAATTAACCAGCAAACTCATTTAGCTGAAAATTGTTCTTGATGTTCAGGATGTAGCCAATTTTATAGCTTTTACATAAGAAAAAACTTTATGTTAATTTGTAATACTGAATAATAAGTAAAAATGCTACACATCACTCATTCTGTAATTTAGTCTTTTAGACATCAAAAAAGGTTTGCTACATGCAAATTGTTGAAAGAATATTTTAGATAATGGTTCTATGCTTAAAATTAAATATCTTTCAGAAAACAGTGAAACAACAAGCTAATATACTAACCTGCGGAAATCAATTAATACCAAAGTTTTAAAAAAAGGAAGGAAAAAAAAATATTCAGCAATTAATTAAGAAGTTTTAAAAAGTAAATAACACTTACCTGCCCTGACATTTTCTTCACTTTGCCCAACATACATATTTATGAGTTCAGGTCCTTTAACACTAAAAGAAAAGTAAATTAGTGAGCATTAACACTGTTAAAAGATTACAGTAATTACTATCAGAGCCACCCCTGACATCTAACAATTCAGAAAAAATAGCATTTTAAAAATTTTTACAACACAGTTTAATTACACCATTATAAAGTTCACTATATTTCAAAAGCAATAAACTGTTAAAACATAATATTAAAATTAAAAAAAAATAAGTAGAAATTAGAATAAACTAAATATATTTTTAATTTTAAATTATTTTTACAAAATCTCCATACCTAAACAAGTGTTTTTTCCTCTATTATTTTAAAAATTAAAATATAGATCATTATTACTCATATTAATACACTATATCTTATTTTTAAAAAAATACAATTCCAGTTATTCAGAAACCTTAAATTAACATTTACCTCAAGAAATTCAGTGAGCATTCTGTGGCAACAGCTTTAGCAAGCATAGTTTTACCAGATCCAGGGGGCCCATACAGCAAAACACCTGAAATATTAATACATTACATTAAAAAAAATTGAGTGATTAATAATTTATATTCTTTTCCAGAAAATTAAGATGGATTTCTTTTTTTCATTACAAAGTCGCAAAAGAGGGCTGTTACCATCGAACCCCTTCCTCTTCAAACCTCAACAACCTGGAGTTATTCTTGATGAAAATAACTTGAAAACAAGAAAGACTGGTTGGTACCCTCAGTCCACCACAAGTATATGGGCAGAAAACCTGGTCTATGACTTACCATCACAGGTGACAGAAAATCCCGCACCTGCCTTGTCAGTGGCCACCTCAAGTGTCTCAAGTTTTCTGAAGGCGTGAAAACCTTCCCTCTTTGCCCCAAATGCTTCCAACATCAGGCCTCACCTCAGCATATCCTGGACTGTCTGGAACTGACTAGAGAGGAGATTTATTCTTCTCCTTTTCTGGTCATTGACTTTCCTTCTTGTCAACAGATTCATGGACCTGGTCTGACTTCGTTACAAAAGGCGAGATATAAACAACAACACTAGAAAGTTATAGATATTAACTTTCACTACCAGGACATATGTCCTCTCAATTTGATCATCAACAACCAGGACATAGACTGAGTACCACGTCCACTCGACAGTAAACATTCATCTTTGCTAGCTTGATCTATAGGCTCATGGTCAAGAAATTAAGCCTGAGAGTGACTGGTTTAACAAATATTATTGTCAAATATATTTTATTTTACTACTTCACTAATTAGTCTGCTAAAGCATTTCATATAATACACTTTATAGCAGAGAGTTATTTAAATTATTTTGCATTCAACCAAGTAATAATTTATACTTGTAGTTGGATATTAGTTTCCACAGGGTGGTAACAAAATCCTGGAAAAAAGTTCCCTGATATTTCCATGATTTCCCTGATACTTTCATAAAAAATTCCCTGATTTTACAATTACTTTTTAGTTAAGTTTAGTTTGAATTATTGTCATACTAGAGCTACACGAGAGCTATTGGCAACGGACGTCGTAATTTAGAACCACAGTCAAGTGACAAGCTGTCACCTGAGTAGGCACCCAACGTAACCGTTAAGGGCGACATCATATGCAGCGTTGAGACTTTGGAGCATATTTGACGTTTGATAATAATTGACAGTTTTTTGCTTCTGCGTGATACGTAGATAGTCGAGTTTACGTTTGTAGCTCCAGTTCAGGCCAATCGGACCAACCAGAATACTTTCTTTTGATCAAGAAATGTCCTCTAGTATAGTGATCGCAAGAACAACCTAAACCTGCTATTTAAATAATCCGAAATAGAAAAAAAATTCCCTGAAATTTTGCTAAATTTGAAAAATTCCCTGAGAATTCCCTGATATTTCCAGAATAAAAAACTTCCCTGAGAATTCCCTGATTTCCAGGTTTTCCAGGTTCTATTACCACCCTGTTCCAATTTTGCCCTAGAAAATATTAAATGATGTTTCAGACGTAGAGGTACAGATATTAAGGTTTTAATTAAACATCTTCAAAGATATTAAAGAATCCTGATAATTAATTTAAAGAGCATTAAATAACAGTTAAGTAACTTATTCAGTAGTAGCTATCACATCCGTTCTTTATAATCATGCCATGAAACTTTACAATGTATGCTAGGAAAGGCTATATAAATTAACCATGTAATGTCTTTTAAGAACTTAGCACAATTTTGATAGATGTTTAGAAAAATAGCAATGATCTGATATACCAAATGAAGGAAAAATAAAAAGTTGGTTTAAATTCTTACCTGATCTTCTAAGACCAGAAAAAAGTATTTCAGGATGTTCCAAAGGCAACTGAATGGTATCTAAAATTTCTTGTTTAACAAGACCCAAGCCACCAATATCTTCGAATTTCACGTCTGGAATCTATGGATATACAATTAAAACAATTTTGGTATTGGAAATGTGTTACAATTTAAATACAGCATGGAAGGCAATAAACAGAATAAACAGAAAAATACATAAATACATTGATAATGAAAATGTACCTTCGGAGCTCCAATTGCTTCTGCAAATTTAGCATGAAGTTTCTCAAGAGCACACATTAAGTCCTTTCGAACAACAGGAACAGAAGCTAATAGTATATCTTCTTCTTCTTTAATTCCTAACTTCTTTTCAGTACTAAAATAAAAAGAAAGGACAAACTAGATACTTGCTTAAAAAAGAATTCTTTGGCATAATTGTTTTGACTTTGCATTCATGAACTTTTTTACAAGAATTTTATTCCCTATAAAATTAAAATTTAATAACATCAAGGTTTGAAAAAACTTAAGAGCTATTTTTAAGGATGATGTGCATCATCATATCCCTAACTAGCATAATACAAATGTGTTGATGATGATTCTTAACTTCCCATGTTGCATGAGCAAAAAAATATAGTTTCTGCATTCAATGGACCACAGTAATTACCACATTATAAGCAAATAATTTTATAAATTATATAGATTTTAAGCACTGAAATTCAAAGGCTGTGTCTCCAAAAAAGTAAAGTTTCAGCTTATTGCAATTTTGTTTTTGTCAAATGCATCTACGCATTGCATTTAAAGTATTACACTAAGGCCATTGATGACATTCTCTTTTATAATAACATTATGCATGAAATGAACTTACACAAATTTCCGTGTTCGGCTATATGCATTGCAGATAGCTTGATTTACAAGGGCACATAAATCTCCCAGCACAAATCCCTAGACATAAAAAAAATATTAAAAAAGTCTACACAAATATTTAAATCAATGAAAATTTCATAAGAGTACACAAAGAAGGAAATTTAACTTTCTTTAAAAATGATGACACATTACATTTGCTGACAAGAAGAATAAATTTTGTCTAATATTTAAGTATTAGATTTGCTGTTATTATTATGAGTTATTTCAACGAATTACAAATAATAATAAGTGTAACTATAATGAATGGATTCTAATGCAATAAAAAGAATGCAGACTATTTAAAAACGGCAACCACTTAAAAAGATTTCACAAAGTTTTATTTTTGAGAATGGAGCAGTTTATTTAAATTATTTAATACAATTGCAGTTTAATGGTTATTTTAAATTATTATTTTTTACTCTGAAATGTTGAATGGTGATAAGCACACCTCAACAACAAAAATTACTATGATCTAAGAGCTAGAACAAGGCCTACAAAAAAAGTTAGCAATTGGTTAAAAACACAAATTTACTTGAAACACAAATTCAAAATAAATTACACAGCTTCGATGCTGTCAATCATTTGACCTCAATAAATAATGTGCAGCAATGCCACTATCAATTCTTAGTTCTTCAAAACCCTAGCTGTCTTAAATAAGCTATGGTGCAGATAAAAGTCTGATACTCATTCCAGTTAAAAGATTACTAAAGCCTAAAGCCCGTCACTCCTAGTCAGTACATCAACCACCTCTCTCCTGAAGGTAAAGAGCTGTCATAATAACAACTTTACTATTACTTAAATAAATTATTGGGAAGCTTTAGAATGAAATCTGCAAGGCAAAAGAAAAAGAGGGAAGCCAAAAACAATGTGGCGTAGAACAATCAACAAGGAAGTAAAAGAACTTAACAAGTCATGGGGAGAGATTAAGACCGTTGCTGCCAACAGGGTGAGGTGGTGGACCATGACGGAGGCCCATGCTCCATCTTGGAGTGAAAGAGGTATAAGTAAGTATAGTAAGTAAATAATTATTGAAATGTTTATAGAAGAGTAGGCTTGCCAAGAATCACATTGCACTACATTATGATGTCATTCCAAACTCATTCTTGTGACAAAAATAAATTATCTTCAAAAATTATATTTAAATTAATAAAGTTTCTCATGCCATTATTGATTCAAACGACTAAAAATAAAATTTTATCGCTAATTCAATGGGTAGTTTGTCGACAGAGAGGTAGACATATATCTGTCCTGATGTACAGACAGACGAACACAAATTATGAAAGATAGGTCTCTGATGTCATACCTGACATTTTTTTAAAGTTACGACGGATAGAGCCGATTTTGGAAGGGGGATACGGACAGACGGACATCTTCAGCATGTCAATACCTACTTTTCCAAAAGAATTTTCAAAATAAGAAAAGGTAGGCTAAAAATAGCAAATAAAACTCACAGCAGTTCTTTGAGCCAGGTATCGAGTTGATACATCATTGCCAACATCACATACTGTCAGTAGATCCTGAAGGAGTAAGGAACGTTCCTCTTCTGTAGGTGCCTATAAATAATTGTTGAAATTGAGATTAATTTCTTTAAATGAAAAAAGCAAATAAAAATTCATGTTGGACTTATGCTTAACTGCTATGGGCTTACCAAAATTTGATTTAAGTTGAGTTTGATTATCCTCACACTAGAGCTACACAGGGCTATTGGTGACAGACAAGTGGGCACCCAATGCCACTTTTAAAAGCGACATAGTACAAAGTGTCAGGACTCTGGAGCATATTTAACGTGCACACTCCTTCCAATCAGGGTATTATTGTCGGAAATTTTCAGGACTGGAGCCTAGTCTGTGCAGCCAATCTGTTTTTAGGTTTTTGCATGTATGGGCAAGTTTAAGATAATATTTATTCTTTCATTACCAATTATATTTACTTTTCAAATTTACATTACTGAAATGAAAATAAACTTTAAAAAAAATGAAATCTTTAACTGTGATTGGTTACATAATTAAATTGAGATTATGAAAAATTGCTAAGCAATAACACTCTTGCAAATCCTTTAAAGAATTTAGAAATCACTTTATTTCCCTAAGTTGCTAGAAAAAATATCTAAAACTAAAAGTGAAGTCTAGTACAATAAACCCCACAAATCCACAAATTCAATATGTAAAAAAAAAACCAATCACGTGATTATATTCAGTATAAAATAAAATTTAATTTAAGAAGCATGGACATTTTCTTTCTTTAACTATATGTATACACAGATTATGTTTACAGCATCATAAACAAATAAAGATAAATTAGCATTTAACCTTCATGTGCACAGAATGAAGAAATGCAGAGACTAGATCATTATTTAGCTTTCCTTCTGTTGTAGTTCCAATAACAACCACTGGCCATGCACTTCCATAGCTGTTCACTTTTTTCAACAAGTTAGCTAGAGAATTAATGACTCTAGAATCTGATAAAACAAAAGGTAAGTTAGTTCACTCTGAAGAAAAAGCATATGCAGATAAGAAAGTAAAAAATGCATTTATTTACTTGTAAAACCAAAATAAAACTTCCCTACTGTGTTTGACTGAAAAATTCTGTAAATGCAGGTTACATATACTTTGCAGTTTTTAAGCTATTTAGAACTTCACTTATATAAAAAAAATATTGATTGCAATATTGCTCATTTTTAAGAATTACCCTACTTTGGAAATTAAGATTTTTTTTAGAATTTGAAAAATAATAATTTGATAAATAAACAAATTTTAGTTTTTGAAATATTACAATTTTGACATACCTTCACTTAATGCTTCCTTTTCTTTACCAATCAAATGAACATTTTTCAAAAGTATTATACATGGAGCATAAGTCAAACCTGTTACAAAAAAAAATAAATTTAAATCATAAAAGATGTATTAATTTTATATTATAAATAATAAAAATATATTTAAAATTTTATCTATTACCTTTGTCAATTTTATTCTTTAATCGGGCCTCAATAACAGCAGATATTTCACCAACCATCTCATGGCAGTTTACCTGAAACAAAACATAGGCCAAATTATGATTTCCATTAAAACAAGAAGTTCTTAAAGAACTAAAATAGCCTACTTTTCTGTTACTTAATTACTTACTGAAATTCTAATAGGAAAACAACTAGATTCCTAACGGTAATAACATCAACAATCGTTTCTTCACTAGATTTATACACATTCGAAAAATAAAAATCACTAAAGACAGCATTCAGCTATAATTTCAACTTCTAAGAGCCAAAATCAACTATTTTTCTTAATATTCTTTCGCAAATTAACTTAATATTATTAATCGTCTGCATGATTTATTTGTAGTACGAAGAATAATTAAATATTTAATAATAACAAAAGTAATGAAACTACTCCAAACTGCATTAAAAAATAAGAAATGTAAATTAAAACTAAGCATAATTGTATGCAAAAAATATGCCTGGCCGATTTCTTGGTAAACAATTAATGAACAATCAAAGAATCACATTGTGCTACATTTTATGACGCCATTCCAAACTGATTCATGAAAAAAAATATGTTGCTTCAAATAATTTTAAATAAAGTTTCTCATGTTATTGTTGATTTGGCAGCAGTGATTTAAATGACTCAAAATTGAATTTCAATGCTACTTCAATGGTAAATTGGCCGACAGATAGCAATTTTTGTCCGTCCGGACGTACAGACAGGAGGGCAAAAAGTATGAAAGTTGGGTATCTGAGGTCATAGCTTTCTAACAAAAAAAGAATTTTTAAGATACGATCGATAGAACCGATTTTGTAAGAGGGGTACGGACAGACACAGACAGACGGAGATCGACCGCATGTCAATATCTACTTTAATAAAGTTTCTCAAGTCATTGTTGATTTGGCAACAGTGATTTAAATGACTCAAAATTGAATTTCAATGCTAATTCAATGGGAAATCGGCGACAGATAGTAATTTTTTGTCCGTCCGGACGTACAGACAGGAGGACAAAAAGTATGAAAGTTGGGTCTCTGAGGTCATAGCTTTCTAACAAAAAAAGAATTTTTAAGATACGATCGATAGAACCGATTTTGGAAGGGGGGTACGGACAGACGGACATCGACCGCATGTCAATACCTACTTTTTCATTTTTTTAATTCTTTCGAATTAAAAAAAGAAAAGTAGGCTAAAAATTAACACAGAGGTCATTGTAAGTGGTTAGTATTTTTATAAGTCGCACCTGTAAAAAAAGCATTGGGACTTTGGAACATATTTAACATGCACTTTCCTCTGCACAGGGTATTAGTCTTCAGATATTGTGGCAATGCATAGTTATTTTGGCAATGTCTGGACCAAACCCTGGGACCTTTCGCATGCAAGGCAAGTGTCCAACCTTCTGGGCTCTAACAACCTGATACTAAGTTGAGAATGGGGTTAATATGGGGGTACTGATATGAATTAAGCAACTAAGTTTATTTCACGAAATATATGAATTAGAAATGTGGGGTGTAAGACTTCGCTAAAACAGAAGGAACTGTTTAAAAATATCCACACTATTTTTTTTTTAAATATTGAAATCTTGGTGGCTTGAACAAAGATTAGAAATCTTTAGTAGCCAAATTAAAAAAAAATTCAATTTTTAATTCTAAATATTACAAAATAATATAAAGGAAATAAAGAAGCAGGCTAAACAATTACCTGATACAAGTGGAGGTTTAAACACCTACAAACAGCTTTAACCACTGTTGTCTTCCCACTACATGGTGGACCGGAAAACAGAATGTTGCAACTAAGGTGACATTTTTCATTCCTAAAAACAGAAATCAAACTTTACCCCTAATATTTTTTTTTTATAATGAAACCCAAACTTTAATAATTCTCTAATTTTATACTTTCATTGAAAAAGGAATTCAGTATAAACTTATATATGACAGATAAATACATTATTTATTAATTGCATTTTTTAAAAATATATTTTACAGAGCTTTAATATAAAAATATACTGTAGCAGGGCTGAAAAAACCGCCCGTCCTCCCGTCCTTGTTGGTCAAAAATTCCCCGAGGACAACCAATTTCTCGAATCCGACGTCCACGAGGACGGCCATTTCCCAGATAAAGTTCGTTTATTTTTAAAATTTTGTTTTTGTTATCTTAACAAGAGTCTAGCGCCTGCGCCACTCGCTCCACCCAGTCTGTGACGTCACTGTTGACATCTCCCTGCTGTCTCCAATCAGGGCCCTCAAATCCTGGCGCGCCGTTCCTCACTTACTCCTCTGAGTTACTTCTCGAAAAGTTTTGTTTCGTTTACCTTCCCCACTAAAATTCGAAAACGAATGTGGCCCGACACTGCTTGTATTACCGTTCTCAGCATATTTACGGCGAAAAGATGAAACGGCAGCAAAGCATCAGCAAAAATTTTGGTAGCTTAATCGGAAACAATTTCAATAAAAAGGCAAAAACCACTTCAGAAAATGGTCCTACCGACAATATTGAAACAAATGAAAATTGTTTTCAAATTTACGACAAAGAGAAGAGAAAGTGACCATTTTTAGAGACTTGGACAAAAGGATTTCTATGGGTGGAGTTCCGTGAGGAAGAACAAAAAATTTATTATTACTGTATAATAAAATTGTAGTAATTACAGTGTGCAATTTATATAAATGTTTGTAATAAATAAGGGAAAATTATATATATTTATTTAGATGCTATTTATATAGTTTGAGTTTGACGGGTTAATTTTAAAGGAGGACGGGTACATTCTTGGACAAGCCAGGGACGGGTAATATTTCTGAGATTATTCAAGCCCTGTACTGCAGAAATATTTATAGGTATATAAGTAAGTATTAACTGAGTTTAAATAAAACATTATTTTAATTAGGTTTTTTCGATATTTTGAGCCATATAGCAAAAGCATCTGATTTACAAGATCAAAGTATTCCGTTTTCAGAAAAAAATATGTAGTAACTTAAAATTGAATGTTTCAATATTTTTATAATGTGTGAATAACCTTGCATCAAAATCAGAATAATAATTTTTTTAAAGTTTATCAGTAGTCTTAAAAAATATCATAAATAAAATCCTATTATTGAACCCAAAGCAGTTTTGATTCGGAAGATACCTACATAAGACACTAAAAATACAAATTGATGACGGATTATGTAGTCCACATTAACATCTCTCACCATAAACAGAAAAGTGACATAGCTTTAATGTTAACTCAGTGAGAGATATATCAGTTTTTTGTACACAGTGCGATTTGATGAAGTATATATACTGACATAAGATGTAGTTTAACAGTGGAAATCTAAAGTTTGGTCGCACGAAACCCCAACGTTTTTTTCCCTTTATATGTATGTAACCTAAAAAACAACCATTACACAAAAGATAATGTTCCTTAATAAGATGTAAGATAAGATGTTCCTTAACTTCCTACTAAAAAGGAGAGAGAGTGGATGCCTAAAGATAATTTATTAGTCTTATTAGAAAATCTTGAAATAAACCTTTTTGGCTATGAAAGAGGGCCAAAGCACACAACCCCACTTGTCGAGGTCTACTTAAAAAGTGACTCTATTTTCAAAGGTTATGTTGTGAGAAGAGTGGAGAAGGAAGCCAAAAGTATTCTGCTGCATTTGCAATTTCTCTGGCAAAGAATTTATTGACGTGCCCGGTGCCTTTTGAGCGTGGAAACGGCCCGAAGCATTGGCAACACATTAACTAAGAATTAGTAACAAAAAACCCCTATATACAATACTATAGGTCTGTGCGACACATTACGCGTATTTGCCTTTCTGATGGTAAGCAAAGTGAGATTCCTTTGATTTGATTTTTAAAAAAAAGCACTACATTTCATTTTTATTGTTAGCTAAATTTTTGTGCTAAAACTTCACAAAATGCAGCACTAATTTTAAGTCAAAATATCCAAAAGCGAAACATTACCAAATCTTTTAGTGTTTCCTTTATGTGACATTACATAAAAACTTACTGTAATTTTAGGAATGGCATAATTAGATCTTGAAGATGGTAAATGTATGAAGTAAGGCCTTCAGGAATGGAGTCCCATATGGGATGACATGGAACAGAAGAGTAGAAAGCTTCCATTGTAAGAGGGACATAACTTTGTTTTGTTCCAACCTACAAAATAAGCAAGACTTAAATTTTACTAATACTTCACATTGCATGAGAGTTAAAACACTTTGGCTCTAAGCTGATAATTTCTTTTACAGAATATTTGATAATACTGCTAATAACAGAAAATGAGCTTTAAAGTTTTACGTTTGCACTATAATCTGATGAAAACGGAATTTGTAAAGCGTAAAAATATCTAAACTTAGAGTTTATGAAAAAGGGGAAACTTTTCATCGTTAAAGAAGTTAGTAATATGTTCATTGACACAAATAAATTTTTTCAAAAATGTCGCTTAGCACATTCTTTTACTAAGCTCTTCAATTGCTATATAAATTTTAACATTCTGGATTCAAGCACTTTAGATAATCACTGTAAAAGTCATGAAGTAATTCTTTGTGTATACCTGACACATAAGATGTATAGATACCAGATTTAAATTAAATACAATACATTTGCAAAAATTATAATTGAAACAAAAAAGTGTTATGATTTTTGTTTACTTTTAATTAAATTAATAAGTTATCATGTATAGAATTTCTTTTAATAAAACGTTACAAAAATAATGTTCCATTAAATACCTGATACAAACGAGTATGATGGTTGCTCATCAAATATCCATCCGTAGATTCAGTAGATTTAGGACCCTCCAACATAGAAATACGGAAATGTACAACTGGCCACCTAATAAAAAATTAAACAATAAAAATACTTTAACAACTATAAACAAATGTAACTTGTACAAAAATAGTACAGATGAAATTATAACCTAAGTTAATTATTGACTAATCCACTTCATTACATCAAGAAGCTTGAACAAAGTTTAATGCAATTAAAGATCACAGAAGGTGAAATTTTGGTTGTAATAAAATATTCTCTTATTCTGGATGAATTCTTATAAATTTAAATATTATGAGGATGTTCAATCAAAATGTGA
The DNA here is from genome assembly GCA_019343175.1 of Oedothorax gibbosus. Lineage (NCBI taxonomy): Eukaryota > Metazoa > Arthropoda > Arachnida > Araneae > Linyphiidae > Oedothorax > Oedothorax gibbosus. The sequence goes on from CM033273.1 coordinate 10,374,791, forward strand.
TATTGTGAACTTGTGGGCAGTAGTCCAGTGAATTTTTAATAGAGTGTGTGTAATAAGTAAAATTTTATTACATTTTTTTTTAATTTGTAAGCGCAAAATTCTTACTTTAGTTTATCATGCTCATCATCTTGAATTCTTGAATGGAAATCATATTGATCTATAAAAAAATATATTATTTACCTTAAATTCAAGGCAAAATAAGTAATAGTCAATTTCATTTCTTAAATTATTTGCTTCAGATATTTTTAACTTGCCAACTTCACATTAGTTTATAGAAAATAATTATTCAACCAATATTTAACTGTATTTGTGAAAAAAAAAAAGATTCTTTAATGAAGTAAAATATTTTTTATTTTTATGAAATTAAATATTATTCATTCCTGACCATCATTGCATATAAAGAGATACTTAGGTTATTGCATTTGTAAATGATGAGATAACTCACCCTTTGAATCAGTACAAAATATATCACCCTTGCATATGTATCTGAAAAGAAAATGAACAAAAAAATTATAAACGATTATAATGTTTAATTATTTCACTGCTATAAATTACTCAATAAAAAAAGGTAAATAAATTAGTCAAAAAAAGTCTTACTAACCTGGGAATGCCGAAATACTTAGCAAGCATTGCTTGACAATTAATTTTACCATCATAGTTGGGAGATTGAATAATATTTGTATGAGCCTCAGTTGCAAATGGTGGAGTAAACTTGGCATCAAGGGGCTTGGGAAAGAAAAAATTACTATAGCTGTCAATTATTTAGAGAAATTTTACATTTACAAATAAAAAAAAATATTGCTTAAGATAAAGTTATTACAAGTATGCCAGTTTTATTAAGATATTGCTGATATTAGGTTCATTTAATCTTTGAAATGGGAAGTAAAATGGTTATAGGGTACTTTTCATATTAAAAAACATTCCATTTCTGTTTATTATAATTCTCAATTTTGAAGAGGAAAACTTCTACAGTTGAATCTTGTTAACCAAAACTGGAATGGGTAAAAAAAAAAATACTTTAACCAAAATTTTTGTTAATTCTCATGAAAATTGTGACTTTAAATTAGTGAATGTTAAAAATATTTCGGAAATAGCACAAATGAGTTTTTATACTACTATAAGATACAATTTATAATGATTTTGGCTCGAGGCAAAATTTTTAAAAAACATGCCAAGCAAACTTGGTCCTATATTCTGTCAATGGGAATATAAAAAAACAACAATTTTTAAGCCTCACAAAATTAATTATAAATATTAATTTTTACCCATTTTGGTTTAAAAACTCTTATTTAATACTAGATATTTTTAGCAAGTAAGAGACAACCATTTACAATTAAACATTAAAATTAAATACCTCAATCTGAAGTCGAAGCTGAGGCTGCATAAGTAGAGATGGCTGTTTATTCAGATTAAACCACAGATGAGGGGAAATGTACACTATTTTGTCATTTGGAAAATAATGAGAAGAAGCTTGTTCATCTGTAAAATTACAAATTTGAGCCAGCCTTGTAGAATGGTTGTGTGCAGAATTCGTAAAACTGTCCCCTGGATATTCATTGAAAGGATCAACAGGGCTTTTCGCCTTGTTTTTAATGGGCTCCAAGATGTTTATCTTTGCCCAAGAACCATTAGACAAGTAAAGCTTCTTGCTTATGTTGCAAGACACAAAGACAGTATTCAAAGGATCAATGGGTACATCCACTTTTGATAGTTCTTTATCGAAATGTGCGTTCAATTTTGACATCACTCTGATTTCAAACGAGCATAGGAATTTCAGGGCATTTAACGGTGTGTAAGATGACACATCGGTGTTGTGAAGTCGGATGCCTAAAAAGTTGCTGCTAGTGTAATTGATCAAACTCAGGGCATATTTTCCGATAGAAACGACATCGGGGCTATCGGTGGGTCGATTCATCTTACGAGTTCTCGGATCGGTGGCATCTCTGAGATCAGCGACTATTAGACTGCTGTTCAAAGTGATAAATCCCTGACGAAAGGGCTGGCAATCGAGAGTCACATAGTCATCAAATGAGAACTGTTTGCTTGAATGTTTAGAAGGATCGACAAGCAACACATCGTCTTGACGACAGAGGAACTTTTTGTTACAGCACTGAACCACCAAATCGTTATGCCTCTCCAAATCTTTGAAGTCCTTAAACCAAGCATAACTTCCGGTCGTCTTTGCACCAAGAACAACTTTATCCAAATCCAAGCAGACAACTGATCTGAAGTAGCAGGTATCCCCATAACTGAAATTATAATGCTTCAGGAACTCTTGAGTGACATATAGCTGAATCAACTCATCCCTAATTTCAGTTGAAGAATTAGTAATTTCGATCTGAATGAAAAGACATTCTATAGAATCGAATATGATAGGGAATTGTCTCAGTAACACTCCAACAGATCTCCCTTCTTTTATTAGAGAACTGTGAGCTTTGATGAATGCAGTATCTAAACCAATATGCAGTGGATGGCTAAGTTCTACACTAGGTGGTAGATTTTGAAGACAAACTTTAAATAGTCTTTGCAACATACCTGTAAAAATATTTTAAATGTTAATTGATTAAACTTGAATGGCCAAATCTTGATTCTTTGAAACCTGACACCTGTTTTAGTGCAAGACACAAGCAAATTCGGAAGCCCCAGATCAAACGTTCATTTATGAACAAGTTTTTTTCTTTTTAAATTTGTACAAATGCACAACCTTTAAAAATTTTCTTTAACACAGATGTAAGAATTGCCTATTTAACATTTTTTATAATTTTTGAATGCATACATAAGATCATCAGAGACCTGTCATATTATCACATCATGTCAAGCCATATCATATTTTACATACATAATTTTTAATCACATGACTAAGGCATATTTATAAAAATAACAAAGAGATATGTTATTTATAGTACCTCGTTTTTGAAAAATTTACGACACTGGGTTCAATTGTAATAAGTTTATTAGTAATTAATTGTAGCAACTACATTTGCCACATTCTTTCCTCAATATTATTGTTTGTTAAGTAAAGTTGGGACCCTGAGAATATGCAATGGTTAAACTGCCGGAAATCATGCTCTGATATGAGGCAAATACATGCCATATAATGGAATAAATATAGGGAAATAATCAATTACATACATATTTCCCTTGTTTGGTACATCATCTTTAGGAGTTAACTCAATATTTTAATGACTGAACAAAAATGGAACAAGTTTTTAAAAATTAATAATCGAATTTTTACTTTTTATACAGGATACATCTGTATACCTTAGAGCCAAAAGAATGCTACCTCCAATGTTATCTTAATCAGGAAGTTATAAACCCTTGTGCCTATAGAGTGTAAAATTACCAGTGAACTTGTGAATTTTTGAGTAAATTTATCAAAATAAAATTTTAACAAATAGTAACTTAGTTTTTTTTAATTCTGAAATAAATATACTTAGTTGTTATTTGATAGCTATATAATAGAAAGCATTACAGTTACTTTTTATTCAGGGGAAAAAACAAATACATACTGAGATTTGTTAAATTACTCCAAGAAAAGCATATTTTAAAGAAAAATAATTTTAGGTTCGCAACAAAAAAAAATAATCTTTATTTCCTTATTAATTACTATCGAAAACTAAAATAGTGCTATTTAATAGTTCTCATCTGCTTGTTGACACAAATCACAAATTTTGCTGACTAATTCGGGATACATTGAGATTAACAACGTTTTAACACGGCTAACTAACATATCGTATTTTAAAACGGCAGTCACGGAACGAAATAAACAGTTTTATCACTCAAATATTTTCACGGATAATCAATAAATAATTATATTTTTAAGTAAGTCATGCCATAAACATGCAAATAAAATCAGATGGTGTAAAAGGGAAAACTATTGCTACCATTTTCAGAACAGAACAGCTCAACTTTCTGTTGTCATTTTTTGTAGTTTTATTTTCGTTTACCGATCTTTGATTAGGGAAGGGAATTGACTTTCAAGTTTTTGTCTAGTAATTGTCCAGTAACATGAAATTAAGAATATATTCGGTGTTATTTGTGTTGATGTGTACGATTATTAATGGTAAATAAACTTTGAAGATGATCTTTTGGACATTGTCTTAACCTTTACACTATTGATGATATGACATATGTTTAAATATGCACAAAGGAGTTACACTTATGACTTATTAGTTATTAGTCTCCTTATCGATCCATTTCCGCACTATAGCCGTTTGTTTAGGTTTTGCAACTCTATATAAGATGATAATTAGATATACACGTTAATTTGTTACTTTAAAGGATTAAAATTAAATGCATTCTTAATGGTGGTTTTGGGTTGACTTTATATTCATACAGTAAAGAAATGGCTTGATAATGACACTTAATGCAGTTAACAAATGATAAACATATTGGTAGAAAGTTTTGTTAATTAAGTAAGACCTTCTTCATATCGTAAATTCATTTTTTTAGCAAAATATAATTTATATTTTGGTGTACTAAGATGTTCTGTAGCAAGGATACTTTTGGGAGAGATTTTTCTGTCAAGTTTCTAATTCCATTACAAATTATGAACTAACAACGCTTTCCACTGTGCTTACTTACAATTTCAGAAATATCCATATGTAAATCAGTGTGTTATTTAATACATTAAAACAGCATTGAATCGTTCTGTGAACTATTTAAATATGAACTATATTATTATATGAATTAAATGTTTCATTCAGAATCTGAATTATGTGGTTAAATGTTTTGCTATAACAGTGTAGTTTGCTAATTGTCAAATAAAAAGTTTTAGTTTTGAAGTTGATCTCCTATCAACTTAGCTTATGAGGATGCTAACTTTCTTGTCAATCTGTGAAACCTTCTCACAGCAGTTGAAGGTTTGAACAATTATAATTTAAGTTCAAATTCTATTTATGTTTCATTTTATTTCTATTAGAATCAAATGGAGATCGAACAAGCTTGAAAATCTATGAAAACATTCAAAGTGACATTTTTTGTTTTCGACGCCTAAATGCTACTCATCAAATTGGATGTGCTTGTAAGTTTTGATTCTTAAATTATACTTCCTTATTAGTATGTCTGTACTTTCCTATTTTGTGTGTGCAAGCAAAAAAGTTGCAAAAATTGTACAACTGCCACCAAACTTAGTATTTCCAATGGTAACCTTTGATTAGTATGCTCTATTTCGTAGCCAAAAAATTCTGTTCGTTGCCAAAAATTCCATTTGGCAAAATCCGCACCTGCAAAATGGGTGACTACCAGTATTTATCATGCTATGAAGATCTTCAGTGGTTTTTTCAAGAAGGCATACTTAATAAATCTAGGTAACTGCCTTTCCGCAGTTTCCAGGAAAGTTGGGGGCTAGGGAGCCCAGACAGCAAGGCCTTGTTTGCGGAAGGTCCCTTTTTCGGACCCGGCCTTATGCCAAAATGACTGCCAAACTATAAATGGTCTGTGCAGCCAAAAAATTTCCGACAAATACTACCCTGTGTAGAGGTAGTGTACTTTAAATATGCTCCAAAGTCCTGACACTGTGTACAATGTCATCCTTAAAAGTTTTGTTGGATGCCTATTCAGATTTTGGCTCGTCACTTGACTGTTGTTCTAAATTATGACACCGGTCGCCAATAGCCCTTGTGTACGTAGTGCGACGTGAATTCAACTCAAGGAAATCTCAAATTAATTACTCTGTGTACATTTTGTTTGAGTCTAATTCTAGTTACCTATTTGTAGTATCTTGTATTGATAACCTAGGAAGATTGCATGCAGAAATACCTATTCTGTTGTGTGAGTCATGTGTGTTAAAAGTGATTATCACTGCAACTTTTAACATTAAATAAAAAAAAATTTAATGGAATAGTTTATCTAGATTTACCACAACTAAATAATTTGGTAAGTCACAATTAAAAAGCTTTTTTTTAAATTGTGACTTACCCTAACAAAATCTTCAGCTAGACGGAATTATTTATGGTAATTTAGTTGTAGTTCTCACTCTATAATTTATACCTGTACCTAATTCCTATTTTCGTTCTGTTTATGTACTTTTTAGCTCACAGACAAGGAAATGTCGGTGTTTTATTTGTTCTTGAGTCACAAGAAGAAGTTGACAACATTACAATGAATTCGCCTTCCATGCCTTTTGTAGTCTCCATGCCAATTACATTATTTAACATGTAAGTTTGGTTGTTCATATTTTTTACGTTACCTTAGGCTCCCTCTTGAGTGTCCTCCGTATAATCAGATCTCTTTTTAAACCAGTTTATTATTTTATCTTTCAAGTGTAAAATATAGATAAAAATTATGTGTTTTGTTTAGGATCAACATCTGATGCTGATAAAAATAATTGCCGAACTTCTAGGCTTCAATAAAAAATTATTTTGTAATAATGTGTAACTTTATAGCACTTTAATACATTAAATAAAATGACTCATTATTTTTATGTATAAGGCAAATATGGTCATGTATAAATCAAAATGTGAAATGAAATGTACATCTAAACTTAAATTTATTCCACTTTTTTAATCAAATTTTTGCTTAATCGTTTCATTTCCCGGTTAAGAAGTTGTCTTCAGTATTAATATTTTTTTTAAAGTGCTGACATTCCTATAATATTTTAGGTACAATATGAAACAGATAAGACAGGCAGAAAATATTCGAGGAGTATTGATATTTAAACCCGAAAAACTGAATTTGAAGACATTTTCTCCAGATCAATCTTGTCCCAATCGAAATTATGGTAATCATTTTTAATGCTTGAAGTTTGTCATATTGATATTACATGTGTCAACAAGTATGTGTTTAAATGTAGATAATCTTTGTATTGGTTTCTACTTCGAGTTTAAGAATAAAGCTTGTGAATTTATTAGACTTGTAAATTGTTTTGGGGTTAAAAGTACTATTGTGATGTTATTTTCAAAAAATTAAATTTTAATTATTGAATTTTTATTATGCAAGAAAATTAAAAAAAAATATATATTATGGTACTATTAAACCCCTGTTCAAGTACTTTAAGTTCTTGTACCTTCTAAAAAATTCTTTATAATAAATTAAAAAAAATAGATTATGTTAAATTCTTTTTAAATTGAAATGACTCTCTTTAAAAACATTCAATTTAAATCTTGTAGGATTTTATACTGAACAGATGAATAATGAGTATGCTGCCTGCAAGAAGAAAGAATGGAACAAACTGCAAGGGAACGAAGCTCTTGGGATGATGTTTGAAGACTGGGGAATGCCCATTTTTGTTATCACAAATAAGACTCACATCCAGAGTATAAAGAATGTATGTACACTATGCACATGTTACTAACTATTTTGATAGTTGCAAAGAATTTTCTTTGTGCTAAGAGTTGTTATTATTTTATTACATTAAAACATAATTCAGAGTTCTCACAGAATCAAGAAATGCTATTAGAAAGGTCATAAATGATAAAATTGTGTAACTGTTTAACTTTTTATTAAAATATTTTATAATATAGCATAACTGATAGTAATTTTATAAGTATTAATTAAATTAATTTTTATAATGTAGTAATTTTTCCTTAAAAATGTGTACCTTATCAGACCCATGCCTAGCTGACCCATAAATATTTAGTTATTTAAGGATACTTGTTTAATTAATTTTAACAAATAGTTAAAGTTTGACAATTATTTAATGAAATAAATATTTTAGCTGAATAGATTTTTTAATTAAAAAATATGGATCTTGATAATATGAATTGCTCAATACATCACATAGAAAATTTTATCCTGATGTAATGTATATAATATAAATGTTACTAGATTATCATAATTTCTACTTTTTAAATTTAGTGTTACAGAAATTTCAATAATGACACAAATAGTGGAAAACCATTGTGTTCAGTCCAGTTGACATGCGTAATGCTTGCAGCCAAAGATAGTGAGACCTGCATGAGACGAAATCAGCTGGTATCAAATTTAAATGAAGGTAACATCTCATTTAATTGTTTTTATTATCACTTTCCCTGTTTATTTTATTTTTGTAAATGAAAATATCTACTGTGTGTCATCATTTGTGTTTTTATCACTTACACTCCTTCTGATTGCACCATCAACTTCGAAAACACTTTCGTCCTATACCACCTTATGTATTTTTCCAGTTAAGATTGTGAGCCTCGCTGTTCTAAACCTACATTGTTTGATTCTCTGCTGTGCGGTTAATTATAATCGACTAATCTTTCTGCCCAGCCCAAACCCAAGTAGTGTGTGGGGGAGGGAGGGGAAGGAGACAGTGCCATCTACGCTGCTTCCAGGGAAACCCAAGTAGGGAGACTTATTAGAGGGAATAGAAGAAGAAATTGGATTTCAAAAGTTGTGTTGCGATCGGATGGACTATAACATTTGTAAATGTAATAGTTTTCTTGCTGTATTTTCAATTGTACTAAATATTTATAAATGGTTTAAATATTGTGCATTCAAATCGAAATTTTAAACTAATTTTATTTCTTAAATTAAATGTTTAAGGGGAAGTTAAACACATTCCTCAACACAACTCCTTCTGTGTTAAACACAACACAGAAATTACTGACTGGAGACCCTGTTTTGGGACACTTTTTGCCACATGCAAAGACCCTTATACATTCGGACGCTAGTGGTTACGGCATCGGTGCAGTCCTAGTTCAAGAACAGAATGGTACAGAAAGACCAATAGCCTATGCCTCAAGATCTCTAACCCAGCAGCTGAAAAGAACTATTCTACTACCAAAAAGGAGTGCCTATCAGTCATCTGGGCTATTAGTAAATTCCGCCCTTATGTCTTTGGGAGAGGATTCACACTAGTGACGGATCACCATCCTTTATGCTGACTTGCCAACGTTAAGGATCCATCAGGCCGACTTGCTCGATGGGCATTAAGGCTGCAAAGAGTATGTCATCGAAATTGTTTACAAAAGCGGTCGCAAACTATCCGACGTTGATTCTTTGTCAAGGAAACCTCTTACAGAGTCCTCCATTGAGGCCAGCGACAACATACCATTCCTTGCAACCATCACTGACTATAAAAAGGAACAGTTGAAAGACGAAAAGCTGAAGTCTATAATTAAAATCCTCAAAAAGGGTGAAGAATATCAAAATTCCTAAAGGGAGGTGCGTTATACAAGAGAAATTTTGACCCGATGGAACAACCGTGGTTTTTAGTGATGTCAAAACAACTTTGTGGCGATATCTTGAAAAGTCTTCATGGCGCACCTACCGCCGGTCTCTTGGGATTTGCGAAGACCTACAATAGAATAAGACAAAAATACTATTGGCCAGGGTTGTACCACAGCACTCGTCGATATATGTCACACTGTAGAGACTGCCAGAGATGCAAAACACCACCCCAGTTACCACCAGGACAACTTCATCCTATTGAACTTCCTGATCTCCCATTTGCTAAGATTGGCATCATCGATCTACTTGGACGCTTCCCAGTCAGCCAAAGAGGAAACCGATGGATAATTGTTTGCACGAATTTATCTCACAAGATTCACGGTGACTAAAGCCTTGCCAACGGCTGTTGCTACAGAAGTTGCTAAATTTATAGTCGAGGAAGTCATTCTGAAGCATGGTGCACCCAGAAAACTGATTAGTGATTGAGGACGGTCCTTCTTGTCCAACCTTGTAAAGGATATAAATCACTTGTGCCAAACTTCTCACCTACTTACGACGGCTTATCACCCACAAACCAATGGGCTGACTGAAAGATTTAACAAAACACTCGCTGATATGTTGTCCATGTGTGTTGACGTTGAACAAATTAACTGGGATACCATTCTCCCCTTTGTGACATTTGCCTACAACTCTTCTAAGCAAGACACCACAGGGTTCAGCCCTTCTTCCTAGTACATGGACGAGACATCATGACTCCCCTAGACGTCATTCTGCCTCACACTAACAATGGTCATGACAACAAATATTTTCAACATCTTGTCACCCGAGCCGAAGAAGCCAGGCAGCTAGCCATACTCCATATACTTAAAGCCCAAACTTCCGATAAACGACGATGCGACGCTAAGCATAGACATGTGTCCTATGCCATCGGGGACCTAGTCTGGGTTTATACACCAATTAGGAAAGTTGGACTGTCAGAGAAGCTATTGAGGCGCTACTTCGGACCATACAAAATAACACAACATATTTCAGATGTGACCTACAAAGTTGAAAGCTTGGGAAAAGATAGAAAAAGGCGTAATATTAAAGATATTGTCCACGTCCTCAGAATGAAACCCTACAACGAACCAGAAGAACAGTTAAGAGAGGAAAGAACCGAGACAGTTTCTAGAAGACCGGTGACGAGGAGTCAAACAAAACTGCAGTGGGACGCTGCATTCTTAGGGAGGAGAATTGTAACTAAGTAAGGCTTGAATGGTTAGAAGGTTGTGGCCCTGTGGTAAAGTACTATACTGCCAACCAGTAGTCTGTGGGATAGAGCCCGGGCATAGCCTCACTTTATAATTTCGTTATTTCTTAGTTTGATTTGTTTCTCATTATTTCCAGCTTATTTCTTAATTATGTAAATTATTTCATTTCTAGAACCTTATAGTCTAGAAGGTTCTACTTCTGTATATAAATGATTGTAACCGACCAGTTGGGTCATTAAAAGTCTTGAGTTGAGACCTATAGCTATCTTGACATTATTTGAATTCAATGTGTTAACGTATTTCCCTCTCCATCTACGCGACAATATTTATACAAAAAAAAAGTAATTTTAATTTCTAGAACATTTGGCAGGGTAAAATGAAAAACTGCCTCCTTAGAAACATCCAAAAGTGCCAGATGATAAACTTTAAATCAAAGACAGTATACACTTTAAAACTGTCCCATTGATTTAACATGGTAAGAAAACACTACTGTTTGAATTTTCCTTAAAAATAAATGCATTTTATATAATCTATCATCTTTTTTTTCAGTTAAAACCTGTGATCCACTTAGTGACAAGAATATTGTGAATACTCTATTTCAGACCAATAAAACTGAAGAAATCGCCAACAAATCAGTTATTGTAGTTGGAGCTCGAGTAAGCGATAAATAATTTTCAATTTCTTATCTATCTTAGTTAGGCTACTTATCAAAAGTTAAATAATTTAAAAATTAATTAACACTAATTAAAATTCGTTTCAGTTGGATTCCTTCTCAATGTTTGACAAATTGGCCCCTGGCGCTCATTCTACTGTTACAGGCTTAGTGGCCTTATTAACTGTGGCAAAGAACATGGCTGATTTGAAAGAGAAGATCTTAAAGAAGAAAGGTTTAGAAGGGAAAAATATTCTTTTCATCATATTTAATGGCGTAAGTAGTTCTGAATTTTTTAAAAAAGATAATTGGATTGTATATTATTCTTAAGTTTTTATGGGTGCTAATGTAGCCTGCCCTCTGATATTTCTTAAAGAAATGTAACAGTCTTTTTTTATATGCATTTTAACATATCAGTGCTTTAAGTATTCCTAAGAAAAGTTAAATCCTTGCTTTTAAAAGCTTAAATATTTATCAAAGGGCATTGAGAAAAAGAAATATGGTATTTAAAGGAGCTAGGCTTAGGTATACTAGAATCAAAGAGAAACTCTTTTATGCCAAATACTTGAAATCCCTGAATTTTTGACTTCTAGCACTACATGACTTCATCCAATGATCCTAAACGTATTATCACTGCTTTCGTATTTATGAAACTATGTTTTTCAAAAACTTTGCTTTTTTATTATAAGATGAGCATTCTTACATAAAGGAACAGTTCTTTCTTGTATGGCTGATTATTTTTTCTATAATTTAATTGGTGATGGTAAAAAATAGTAATTTTACATCTTATGGCTCAGGGGTGAAACTTTTCCGGGGGTACCCCGGAATTCCTGGTTTTTTTAATATTCTTCACCCGGAATTCCGGGTTTTATTTTTGACTAAAAAATTGTTTAAATGTTTTAAAAAATTTAAGTTTCTATCTTTTAAGTCACTTTAGGATCAGCGCCGCACTTTTCACGGAGTTCGGACAAGATCTCGAGACTTTGTGACGTCTACGTCTTTCTACGTCTACTTTGTGACGATACAGGGTGGCGGCAGAACCATGATATCAGGGAAAAGTCGTGATTTTTTTGAAAAATCAGTGAAAATTTCCAAAGGTGCCATTTCGCGCCAAACATAAGCTTAATCGTCAATATCTCACTATTACTACTCTAATCCGAAGACAATAATCACCATAGCAACCGTTGAGAATTTGAGTTAATACTTTTTAATCCTCTTTCGTTTACGCTGCCTTGCCGACACCGCACTAAATGAAGCACGTGGTGATTTATGGAATATCCTTAACTTCTATTGACTATAGATAACAAAGGCATTTTTTCTCAACATTTCTTAATAATCCTTATAATCAAAGACAAAAATTCAATTGATTGCTTTAAGTACATCGCCAATAGCTTTCGTGTAGCTCTAGTGCGACGAGGATTCAACTCCACCTTTCTCGGTCCATATCAATGAAAACTAAACTTAAATTTCAATGAAAAACAAGCTTAAATAATGAATTTATGTAATAAAGATGAAAAATTTAATTAAAATTTGAAGATTAATTAAGATTCGATTACACCTTGATCTCTTCACATATCGGCTAACCCAACTCCCAGTGCAATCCAACTATTCCGATTCCCTTATTTTGCAGCCTAGTAATTTTCACGAAATCCACCGTTGACGTCACACGCCTCATAATGATTGCCAGTTCTGCATTATCGGAAGAGTGTCTTATTACTTTTGTAGCTCCGGTTCAGGTTAAGTTGGATCAACCAGAATATTTGTTTGATTGTTCTAATCAAGGGTCCGTGAGTCGTGACCTTGTGATGGCAAGAAAAGCTTGAATGAAAAAAATCTGTGTCAAGCTTTTATTAGACATTTTTTTTTACTGTGCTGGGGTTTCGGATTTTATACAGGTTTTAGTTTCAACTAAAAGAATTGAGGTTCGGCTATAACGCTTTATCTATTCCGATTTTACGATTTCAGCAATTACTATTCCTTGAATTTTTCTGGAAAAGTACTTGAATATATTTTCTTTCTTAATAATTTTATGAACCATGTGAAACTAAAAAAAAAACTATGCCGTAAAATATTGCGATATCTTAATTTCTCACTTTACCCCTGCCCTAGTTATCTTCAATTTTTTTTATTTTGTCACTTACCCCCCCCCCCCCACAACACTCCTTTTTGGTTTCAGGGTTTTTCAGTGGTGGGCAGTTTCACCCCTGATGGCTACAAACAAAAATATTCCTAAAGTTCAAAGCATGAAAGTTTATTTTATTAGGAACATTACACATTTATTATTTATTGCTAAAAAAAAGTTTAACCAGCACATAATATCATTAACAAACTAAATTGGTCAGTTTCTGATGGTAATTTACATCAGGTAATCGAAGAATTAGATATACAAAAATTCAAAGAATAGAATCACGGTTTTGTTTCAATACTATTGTCAAGACTGAAATACAAAACCATTAAGTATCATGAAAAACGACTCCTTAAGGAGAAACAGTTCTTATTAAAGTATTTATCCTTTATATATTTAATACCAACCACAATTCATCCATTTATTTTTCTTTAAATGCCTATTACACCTTGCAGGAAGCTTTCGACTACATTGGCTCCAGCCGCATTGTATTTGACATGCAGAGGGGGCTGTTCCCAGTTCGTCCTTTCGATGGCATCAAAGACCAGCCAGCATCGATCGAACTTCACCACATTTCACACTTCATCGAGCTCAGCCAGCTGGCTCCTCCCAGCATCCCAGCTTCATTGTGGCTGCACACCGATCCAGTGTCTGTGAACAAGAGTGAATCTGTATCTACGAAAGTATGAAGTTAATTTATAGGAATGTTGATTAGACTCAATTATTTTATTCCCATTTTGCAGAGTTTGAGATGGTTACTTTCAATACAAAAAGAACTAATAATCAAAACTTACATAATAAGTTGAAAAAGTCATTAATTTACGGGAGGTACCCTGTTAAAAGATGGTTTTTTAAATGGCTGTATCTACGAAAGTATGAAGTTAAAATATATGAATTTAGAATAAGAATCACAGAGTGAAGAGAATCACATGAGAGTCATTACTGTTTCCTTCCACAGATTTTTGTTGTTGATTACTTTCAGTACAAAAATTAAAAAAACCCTAATGTTTAAAATTTACAAAGTAAGTTGGGGGAGAGTCATTAATTTATGGGAGGTAGTGTGAATAGATGATTATTGACAGAAATTACAAGATGAAGATCAACAAGTTTATGGGAAACCGAGTTGACTTAAGAAAAATATTAAGCTATTTAACCCTTCCTATGCAGCAAAAGACAAATAAATGTTGGTAAATTTTAACATTTGGTTTGGTGGAATAAACATTTCACTATGGGGAGGGGGGAAACAAGGAAGCTATTGGCAATGGATCCCATGGTTCAGAACCACGGTCAAGTGAAAACAGGGATACTTGAGCTCTGGCTTTGCTAGAAAAAACTGTTTTAGATTTCAGGTTTAAACAGCAATACAATGTAAAATTCAAAAAGTTTGTGCTTAGTTTCTGTTCATATTTTCATTTTAAAAGGTCGTTTTAAAAATTTATAAATCAAACTAAATATTTTTTTAAGGTGAAGGAATTGGTGGACTTGTTTGAATCCGAAGCCACGCGCATAGGAAATCTCAAAGTATCAGAAGCAGCTTCAGATTTGCCTTTGCCTCCAGCTTCATTCCAGAGTTTCTTACGACAGGACATCACTATTCCAGGCATTGTGATAGCTGATCATAACAATGAGTTCATTAACAGGTTAGGTTATCTACACAGTTTTCTCAAAAATAAATTTAAAAAAAAACACATAAAGACAACAAAATCATTTTCAAAAACATTTTTTTTACATTTTTAAACATTTATCTACAAAAGCATTTTTTTTTTTTACAAAAAGCATTTTCCCAGCCTTTTAAGATTTGAACTAATAAAGAATTTACTTCACTGAAGAAAGTTTTGTGGTTTTTCTTTTTTATATAATTATATATTTTGTACTATTTCAATGAAATTTGTGATAAACATAAAAAATATAAGAAATCTGCTGCACCTTTTCTCATTTGGATTATTATACATTGTTTTCAATTGTTCAATGTTATCTTTTACTGGTATAAAAAAAAGTATGAGTTCTATTTGAAATATTTCAATCATGACTGAATCATGACCACATTTAAGGTCAATATTTTCTTTATGTTTAACATAAATTCAGTTAATGTGAACTACTTTGGTGTTCACTTCTAGCATATGTTAATGAGGTACAACTGTAATACATTTAATAAATTTCCGTAGTATTTTAATGATTGTTTGTTTAATGAATGGGTAGTAGGTAGGGAATTTTTTTATTTAAAGAATTTTTCCCAATCATTTTGACCAATTTGTATTGTAAATCATTTTTCCATTTTTTTTATGTAACGGATGTTCAGAAACTTAGGCAGCATATTTAGAATGGCATATTATTCAAAAGCTATAAAAAATATTGATTTTTTTAATAGTTATTCTTCCAACTTCCAGTTTCGTTAAAAGGCATCTAATTATTGAAATATTTTGTTAAGAATTCCGAATTAGTTAGAAAAACTTTTAACCTACGGAGGGTTAAGCAAATTGGCTGGAGTGTAAACTTGTTTTCACTGCATAAAAATAAAATAATTTTTTTTTTGCTGAAAATTTAAATTCTTTATTTTTTAATTATATTTCTGTGTCAGATAATTATAAATGATCTCTCCATACTTCAAATTTTAAAATTATAGGGTATTAATATATTAATTATATTATATATAAATGGTATAATTATATTATATATAAATATATATAATATATTTATATTTAAAATTATAAAATCCATAATTTATAAAAAAAATTGTGTGTTGCTGGAAAACCTGATTGTAAAGTGACAGGTTTTTACTTCTGTATCCCTCAGAGGGTTAATAATAGATTTGTGGTTGTTTGTAAAAGAAATTGAATAAATGTATACACCTTATATCTATTGTGTATTGTTACTGATTAGAGAAATTTAGTAATTTTCTTATCTAAAAATTAATATTTTTTTAAATTATTGTAAAGTTAAAGCTATTTGTAGTACCATTACAATTTATTTTTAAGTTTTTATTGAACCTTATGATTTTCTGCAGATATTACAACAGTATATTTGATACAAATGAAGTGGTGGATACGTCTTTGTTGACCCAAGTACTTGCAAATATTTCTTCAGCAGTTTCAGGTACCCTGTACCAGATGCTTACAGGAGAAGCACTAGAAAAACCTATTGATTCATCCGAAGAGTTGGTAAGTTTTTATTGCCTAGAAGCTATAGAGATTTTATTACTTGTGCTGTCATCTTCTTCCTTTCAGTAGTAATTATTAATTTAAGGCTTCTTATAAAATAAAATTTTATTACAGTATTTTCTATTTATTAGTTTCTACTATTTATTACTGTATCTACTATTTTCCTACATTATCTACTATTTATAAGCTTTTTATTAAAATATTTTTATTTTGCAGGTTTCAGGTCTTCTAGAGTGTTACTTGCAAAATGCTTCTTGCCCTCTTTTCAGACAGATAGCTGATCCCTCAATGACAGAAAGGCTTCGTAAGTAACTTTTAGGTTTTTTTTTTTAAATTCACCATTTGAGTTTACTTGAACATTTTAAACACCAAGACTAAAAATACTCTTACAGTGCAGAAAAATTATTCTGCAAGTTTAAAACTTCTTTATACTTTTGTCAGAAAGTTCAGATTCTTTAAGTCGATCACATGCGAAAAATTGTTTCTTTTCCATGGAAACTCAAAGCAGTAAATTTTTTATTTGATTATTGTAATAGATTTTCACAAATTACATATTGTCTCTATAATATAATATTATACCTTTTTTATGTTTATTTAAAATTTTATTTGATTTTTAATGATGGATCAGATTTACTCAACTCGATTTCAATTTTATTTCTGATATCCATTTAATCTTGATGGTTTACAAATAAAATATGGAGAGTTGGGGAGTTTGAGATGGTGCATTATTAAGGATACTCTTGTGCAACACTGGGTATATAAAGCTAGTATAAACTAAACTAATTTTTATTATTATTTTTCTATTCGCTTAGGAGTTGAGCCCTATCCTTTGTATGTAAGTGTTGATAGTGGTGGGCACACTAAAGCAAATGCTATCACTCTGTACACCAGATATTTGCTAGCATATCTTACTGGAGAGAAAGAACAAGATCGTGATAGGAAGAACTGTACTGGAGATCCGGAAAATCAGGTAATTTATATATAATTATTTTTAAGTAAAGTTGGGCTAAAGATATTAGTTTTTTATATGAAATTCGTTTCTTTATATTATAGCGGTAAATCAATTTGGGATGGGGATTATTTATCTCAAAACCTTAAATTGATAAAAACTATTACTATTAATTTTGTGTTAAAAAAATGTATATACAAATCCTAACTTAGAACAGTACAAGCGCTTTGCTCATCATAAATTACATGAATTAAAACATGTAATTTTCATTTTACTTTAATATAATATTTTCTATTGTATAGTTTAACTAAAAAAAAATCTGTGTATAATATAGAAGTAGTATACGAGACATGCTATATTGAAGATTTAGAAAATCTTTTCACCCTGGATTATCTTATACATGTATTGTACAGCCGTATACGATAACACCATGATAACACTTAATTGTATATCTATATGGCATAAATAGTGTCTTAAAATATATACTTATTCATAGAAAATATCTTTTTTATTTATAATATACAATTTTTCATCTTTAGATTTATCAATATAACTGGATGGCTGGTGGCCCAGATGTGAACGAAAGTGGAGTCTGTATCAAGTCAACTGTTTTGTTCACTCTTGCCCAATCACCTGCTTTTGTTTTAAATGGTATTCATCAATATTTCTTACCTTTATTTTTATAATTGTTGCTAATATAAGAGTGGATTGGAATTTACTTATTGGAATTGTATGTAGGTAAAAATAACACAGATCGATAATTAGTTGACTGCAGCTATACTCCTTCTGATTACAATGCAAGTTTCAAAAGCACTTTCTTCATCTACCTTACTGTGTGGTTCTCCAGGAAACTGTGTTAGTGTGGCTGTTCTAAACCTACCTTGTTTGAGGCTCTGCTGTGAGGTTAATCGCAATTGCTTACCAAACCTAAGTAGGGTAGGGGGCAAATGAAAGCAGCAGTGCTTATACCGTTTCCTTGAAATCAATGTGAGGGGGTAGGGAAGAAAGTGTTTCCGAAGCCTTCGTTGTGATCTGAAGGACTATAAGTATAAATTCAGATAATGAGTGAACTTAACCATTCATTTTAATGTTGCATTATACATGAATTTATTAGAATAAGACCTGCCAACTGTGGCTCTAGTGCAACATTAATTTAACCATCCAACCAGGTCTCCGGAGTTACGGATTCTGGGTGCCAAGAGAAAGTTTAATGTTTCCCCCTTTGAAAATCCAGCAGTTGGTATATATGACAAAGAATTTAAGAAAGTTGTTAAAAATATATTGCTGGGGTTAATCCGGTGAGCTGGCAGGGGTCTGTTAGATTTTTTAAAAATAAAATATTTGTTTGCCTGTTCTCCTTAGGTAGAGTTAAGCAAGTTACATCATCTCTTGATGCAGCTCAAGCTTATGCAGCATTCATTTTCCCAAAACCCTCTAAAATCGATAATTGTCAACTTCCTTTCAGATTGGAAATCTACCGAATACTCCACTTGGACCGAAAGTGTCTGGCTAGAAACCTCCGCCAGAATCTTCCTCCAGCCAGACCGAGCCCACGAAATAGCAACCCTAGTCATCGGCATCATAATCTTCCTTTTGTCCACAGCCCTAGTGTACTTCATCAACGGCCAATCCTCCATCATTTTTAACACAAAACCACTGGTGGGCTGCTAGGAATTCGCCACAAATCACATAGCTTTGGATGAATTCTTCGGGAACCATAGCACCAGTTATCCTTCCCCAACAGATTTGTGAGATCTGTTGCCACATGCTTTAGTACCTTTGTATGTATGTGAGGTATTGTTTTTGTGTTTTTGTGTGATGCCTCTATGATGGGACTAGTACTTATATCCTGGTGAAAATTATTGTTTCTTTCCTCTTTGTTCCTATAAATAGTTAATTTACAAATGGCAAAATTCTATTGATGTCCAATGGATTATGTAGCATCTACATAATTCAAAACAAAAAGTATATAATATTTAAAAATTACATACTTTTTGTTTTGAATAAAGTAGATATTACATAGTTCAATAGATATCAATAGAATAGAATTTGTATTTGCTGTTTAAAAAAAATTCCAAAGTTTTCTTCAGATAAATTTAAACAAATTCCACATGCATATTTTTGTATTATTATGTGTTTAGGAAGTTTATATATATGCAACCTTAGAATTTAAAAAAAAGTAATCTGAAATTTTGTAGGTTAAGTATTTCTTAGGTAAATTTAAAAATGAACTTAATTTTTTTTAGAATATATAAACTAGAAAAGGGATAATATATAAAATAAAAATATAGTATGCAATTTTTAGTTGATAGGGAAATTTATTACTTTTTGTATAAGTTTTTTCTCGCAGATTAAATAAGTTTTTAATTATTAAATATAATATAAACAATTTTATTTTTCAATCCTTTATGGTAACACTTAGCTAAAATATTACCTATTATTATAATATCACCTATTTTTATAATCATTGTTCTCTTATGAATATTGGCATCTAGTCATTTTTATAAACAAAGGAAATTTTGGGAATATGAAATATGCAAAAGGAATTATAAATATGCTTTAATATTATTACAGAGGTACTGGCATGATATATGGATAGGCTAATTGGTGCCCTAGTGACTGAGAATTTATTTAACAGTGTATTTTCTTTGTTGTAAATGTCTCAGTTATCATGAAGAAATACAATTGTTGATTCAGTCTTTTTCATCCTAAAGCTCCGTGATTTGTGGGATGGGGATTATTTGTAAATTTGAGAATCACATTTTGCTTGAAATGTCTTCGAAAATTTATCTTTTCATTTGTAACTTATTTCCATAATTAATATGTAATCATTATTTTAATAAATTCCTTTTTGTTTGAATACTTTTTGGATTATTACCCGTTAAAATGTGAAGAATTGTGATTTTTTCTAAAAATTATCTTATAATAAGTATAGAATTCTTTAATATCAAACTAATAAGTTTTTTCTAAAACTTCCATGCATGCATTCCAAGGCAACTTTTTGCCTACTTTAGGCATAGACTGATTTACCAGAACTTTATTGTGCATATTTATAACTTGTTGTACCTTGAAGCATATTTTGGTGTCTAAAATTTTGTTGGACTTGTGCATTCGGTAATTTAATACATTTACATAATTTTTTTGAATGGCAGATATATTTTTGTCCAAAGTCAGAAGTACTTTTACTCATCCTTGAAATGAAAACTAAACAAACATTCTATATAATTTTTTTCAGATATATCCTCGGTACAATATTTTTTTATGCCATGGTACAAAGGATAAATACTTAATTTTCCTTTCTTAGATTATGATGTGTAATATGCTTGATATATAATAAAAACAAAACGTTTGTGTGTGTACCTTATAGACTCTTAAATAAAACAAGTGTTAGTGTCATAACTTGGCACAATTATGTAGTTCATACTCAAGTTACGATTTTTAAACTTTCAGAACTTATAATGTTCTATTTTGGAGAAAATTTGAATTATCGGAAAACACTACCTTCATTCCAATCCAATCTTTTTCAGTTGTTATCCGCTGAAAAAAACCCAAAGATTGTCAAGCTATCATAAAAAAACATGCCAAATAAACAAAATGTTTTAAAAGCTGGTTGGGATGGAAAAGTTGTAGTGTCCCTGGCAACATTCTTGATTATTGCAGATAATTAAAAAATGATGTTCACTTCTCACAAAAAACAAGGCAAAGTAACATCCTTCATTAAATGTCCATTTATGACAAAGGAAAGTTTTTTATTTTGAAACCCACATGAAATTTTTTCTGGAAAGGGTTAATAGTTTAAGATGTATTAGCAACTAACCGATAATGTTAAATAAAAAGCCAAAACTGCTTAAAGAGGTTACCAGTTTGAATATCATTTATTTTAAAACAAAATTTCTTAGATTAAAGTCTTGTATGTAACTATGTTTATGAATTCCAGTTTCAAAAATTTAGCTGCATGTTTTGTCTGGTTTAATATTTAGGAATCACAAGTATCTTCTATACATCAATTTTAGTTAAGATGAACATTTATATTTGAATTAATGTTCAAATTATTTAGGATCAACTTGTACAGTGTCTAATAAAACTACAGTTTTTGTGTGATACATAAAAAAAAGATAGAAATATTTCTGAAAAATAAGTTTATTACAATCAAAAAGACATGTTAGTGCTCAAATAACAAATACATTGGCTTTTATAAATTTCTTGATATAGCATAGCACATTTTCAATTGCATATAAGTTTCCATTTTCAAACTAATTATCCTGAAAAAGACATAAAAAATAATTAGATACATCACAAATATCACTAAATACAACTAAAAATTAAGATCTTTGTGTACCTATGGTCCATTTCATATTCTGCCAAGACTTTTCAATTTCTTAAGCAGTTCATCAACATTCTCCACTTTAGTGCCAGCCTCCCTTGTTGGAGGATCTTCAACGCTTATAACTTCCATTCTTGGTGCAATGTCCACACCTAAATCGGATGGTTTCTTGACTGCAATTGGCTTTTTCTTGGCTTTCTGCAAATACAATTTAACATATTAGAGTATTTTGTGAAGGCACTGTGGATCACCCTTTCAGTATGCTGATAAAACTGGGACCAAGCTAGCTTGGGACTAAGCAATGATGTTGTTTCACCTCAGTTTGACCAGCAGACCAGAACATATCACCACCCCCGGTTTTGTAAGCAGAAATGGGCACAGCAGGTCTTGATGATTTAATAAGTATATAATAGTAGTCAATCGTTATGTAGAAATACAAGACAATTCAGATTTTAAAAACTACTGAAATGGGAATACATAGGAACTGAAATCTAACACATTACGGAAATTTATAAGTAGTGTTACATGAAGCATCTATTAACTTTTTATGGAGTAAATATAAAAAAAAAAGAAAATATGACAATCCATGGTATGTAAAACAGGGGCTATATCTAACCATTACATGGACACAAATAAAAGTATTTAATAAATAATTTGAGGTATGAAAAAAATCTTAAATTTCTAGGGCTAAAATAAATACAATGCTTTTGGAAAATATAATTTTGAAACCAAACAACAATTTTGGTTAGAAAGCTTCATACAAATTATTGGTGTATTTTAATTAAAAGAAAAAGTAAACTTACCATAATATTTGGCAATGTTGCATATCTTGGCTCATTTAATCTCAAATCAGCACTAACCACTGCTGGTAATTTGACAGTGATGTTTTCTAAGCCCCCATCTACTTCACGTTTCACTTTCAAAGTGCTGTCTTCTTTCTCAATTTTAGAGGCGAATGTAGCCTACAATACATAAAAAACATAGTTCATTTTCAGGAATGGAAAAACAGTTTATTTTGTATAGACACAATTTTGTTTTAATAGTGATATATCACCAAATAAGAGGGAATACATAAACATGCTTAGAATTTGACTATAGATATATCTTGAATGATTTAATTGACTTTAAAATATCTTAAAAAAAGTTTAATATTTCTGATATACTTACTTGGGGCCAATCAAGAATTGAAGCAGTCATCTGGGCAGTTTGGTTTGCATCATCATCGATTGCCTAAAACAAACCCAAACGAAAGTAAATAAAACAGTAAGTTTTAGGAACTAAAAATTTTATGATTCTTAAAATATTCAAAACATAATTATGAGCATAAAAATTGTATTGAGTGGGGTGGGGATGTTAAGTAGTCAGGGAATTCTTAAAAATTTTGGTCTGAGCTATTATTTGAATCTACCTTAAGAATTCCATATATAAAAACAAAATTGGAAATGCGTTATTCTCTTTTAATATAAATTTCACACTGTATAGCATTGAATAAAATTTTAGTTTCCTTATTACATATTATATTCACTACCCTTCAGTACCAGGACATACACAGTGTACATCGTCTTATGACTTGAGTGGGGCGGCCCTTCAGGGCCAAGCACTGCGACCACTGGTCTATTGTACTAACCTCATCGTTTAACCTTGCAGCAGGCCGATTGCTGAAATGAACCTCAGAATTTCCCTGATTGGTAAGTTATCAACCTCAGAGGCATCGATACAATGGTACCCAAGATACTCAAATCTTTGTGTAGAGTAGTTGTCACATTCGCAGAGAACGTGAAACGAACTTTCCTCAACCTGTTGACAAGCCCTACAGAGAGGGTCATCTTTTAGACCCATAATACTCAGATGTCTATTGAGAGCACAGTGACCTGTTAGTAATCAATCCAATAGCTGCATGAATCTCTTTCCTGCTAAGGCTAAGTTACTCCTTGGCTCTCCGCCACGGAGCACTCTGATTAAGCTCCCTAGCCTGCCTTTGATTGGCTGCCATTTGCCAATTTGTAAAGTTATAGGCCTGGAACAGCCGTCTTATGGTCTTTCTAACAGAATTATGTGGAAGACCAAGAACGGGCTCAGGCCCTATGAAAGCGGTCTTAGACCCCGCTTTTGCCAAAATATTATCCGTTTCGTTTCCTTCAATCCCTCTATGCCCGGGTATCCAAAATAAGGACACTTTATTAAGGCGAGCCAAACTTAAGAGGGACAGGTGACATTCCCATACAATGCTAGAAGATAAACGTTGTTTGGACAGTGCAAGCAATGCTGCCTGACTGTCTGAAAAGATCCTAATTTTTTGGTCCCTAACATTTCTGTCACGACAGTTGTGTGGACAGGCTAGAATAGCGACAATTTCAGCCTGGTACACTGTGGCAAGGTTCCCAAGAGAGAAAGAAATCTTTGTGTTATTAGAGACACAATAGGCCCCAGCGCAATGTTCCCGAGGACGTTTTAGACCCGTCTGTGAACCAGACCTCATTAGCACTCTTAGTGTTAATCTGGCAGCTATCCCATTCCATACGTGTGGGAATATGTATGGAATAGCTGTCCGCAAAACTGTATCGCTTAAGAATCCAGTCCTTGTTTGCATTAAGGCAAAGATGCCCCTGAACTTGAGTTCCAAGGTTTTTAAAAGAAGTTGTTTCATTGGCAGTCTTCCAGTCACCAGTAAGTTTTAGCCTATCAGCGTACAAGACTGCCTCCATTTCAACTTTCTTTGGAAGGGGTAACAAATCAAGTAGAATCTCCATGCTTTCAGATGGCATGGAGTCTACTCTACAGTAAACAGTTTTGCTAGGTCGGTCTATAGGCTCTTTCTTTTAGAAAGAAGGAAGATTAGGAGAAATTAAGCCTGGGAGTGAAGGGGTTAATTACAGAAATACACTTTACTTACAAAACAATTTTTAAAAAAATTTAATCATAAAACTTAAAATAGGGCCTTTAGTAACCCTACAGATTTGATTGTAAGTAAATTACTCACCTGCTTTCCCAGTATAATGAGGTCAACTTTCTCTTGTTGTGCCAGAGCAGCCAAAATTTTTGACACATGGAGTGGCTGAAGGGTATCATATTCCTTTCCTTCGACCTGGATGTGAATGCCTTTATCTGCTCCCATGGCCAGGGCAGTTCGTAAAGTTTCCTATTGCAAGAAAAGGAAGTTTAAATTTATAGCAACACATAAATTACTTATGCAATGAGGATCAATTCGATTGATTTTTTTGGTAAATTCTAAAATGTATTTTTAGATTTCATTTGGAAGTCACTTTTTTTTTTCACTATTGTTTTTGAAAGCTGCCCAGCTTTGATAGACCAGTAAATTTGGAGATGGAGGGAGAAAATTTAAAATTTTGAAAAGATGTTCTTTACAAAAAAAAGGTACGTAAAATGTACAATCTGTGAGAACAGAGTAGTTCTGACTGAATATTGTTAAGATATTTATTTAACCGCAGATCATATAAATATTATGTATTGTGGTTAACCTAATGAATCATGGCTGTATTTGGAGAACTTTTCAATAACGTCGCCAAGTCGAAAAGACAACAAACCCCGGATCTTGCTGAGATGGTTGCCATCTCGAAATGACCAAAAATACTACTGATTTCGAAATGGACTTAAAACGACGAAAAAATTCATTTAATTGCTGACCAGAGTTATAAAAAAAGTCAAACGTTAAAATGCCGAAGAATTGGTTTAAAAAAAAAATATTTAAAATAATAAAAAATATTTAAAAAAATAAATATTTAAAATCATTAAGCATATAATTAATATTAGTGTAAGAAAACTTCAGAATTATATACATTTATGATTTAAATAGATTAACATTTAGACCGAACTTGGCAATTGTCAATGCAATTGTTAATTTCGCCAAAGATTGCCATAATACCAATTTGTCGGGTTACCAGTTTGGCGTAGAATTGCCGGCCACAATTGTTTAGGTTAACCAAATATCATGCATTGTGATATAACAGGTGTCAGTTGGAAATCAGGGAAAAAATAATATATTAGGTTAATTTTAATTTAACGGTGCTTCTGTCGCCAAGGGATTTGGCGCTTTTGTAGTTAGCAATAAACAATTTTTTTTGGTGTTACGGCATTTTCTGGTGAAATGCGTTGTGGCGTCTTTGTTGTGACTAGGTGGCGCTGGTTATACTTGCGCGGATGTTATGCGCGTGGGATTTATTTTGTTCTAATTGTCCAATTAGATGTTTTGTTAATTTTTGTCCAATCGCCGGCGCTGGTAATACTTGCGTGGAATTTAGGTTGCGCGGATGATGTGCGCACGGAATTATTTTTATTCTATTACATTACTTTTTGTTCTGTCATTTCGTGAGGTTTCGTTTGGCTTCGAACATCCGTTTATTATGGATGGTGCATATTTAAATTTTTAATCGATTTGAAGAGGGCTGGACAGCTAGCTGTCATTCAGTTTTGAAGGACTAACAAAACTTTTTTTTTATGTTCACAAATAAAACTAAATTTTTTTAGTTTTGCTTTGCAAAACAATTGTTTTGTTTTGCTGCAAAACAATACTGCCCGGGGCCCCAAACCAATATTTAGGCTTTCAATGGGCCCTACAATACTGCCCCATGTTGGATAACTGATGTTTTTTAGAGAAAACAAAATTGCCCAGGGCCCCAAACGAGTATTTAGGCTTTCAATGGGCCCTACAATACTGCCCCATGTTGGATACTGATGTTTTTTAGAGAAAACAAAATTGCCCGGAGCCCCTAACGCGTGTTACTGGATAGCCATTTGTGTAGCTCTAGTGCGACGATAATTCAAACTACACTAAACTGGATTGACACTACTAGCCCATTGTGTAGTGTAAAGTTTGTTTTGTGCTGTCCAAAGCAAACCAAAACCCTGAGTCCGTTTTCTTTGTCAAAAGTAACTAGGGTTACTGCATCGGCGGAAAGGAATCTGGCAATGGGGAAACACGCGAGTTTCGCCAAGTTGTTGTTTTTGGAACCACACCAAGTAACACCGTGAATTTAAAATTTACCATATATTATAGAGAATACCTTTCAAGTGGTAGTTGCATTGAAGTTCAGCTAGAATATCTCTTAAAATTTGTGTGCTGTCATTGAGTGATAGCTAAATTAAATTGTCAAATCTGGACCACCCCCAAATCACTATGTTTATTTATAAATATAACAATTATTTAAAGACTTCGGGTGCCAAATATTTTAGATAAGAATTATTTAAGTTTATTTTAGTCTTGGTGCATGATTTCTGCAATATTAAATATAAGACATGTATTTAAATCAAAATAGGATTGTTCAACATACTTGGCAGCTAGCAGGGCCACAAGATACAGCTATGATTTCACTGCATAACTTCTTCTCTTTCATGCGCACTGCTTCCTCAACAGCAATTTCATCAAAAGGATTCAAACTGTGTTTAACTCCCTCAGTAGTAACTCCGCTTTTATCCGGCTTAATCCTAATCTGTAATACAAAATGGCTTTTAGAATTATTTTTAAAAGAATGTAAAAAATAAAAATCCAAAGGTAGTGTGTACTTTAAGTTTAAAATGGTGTTGACAATTTTGATAGACGAGTCAAACTTTAGATTTAAGGGATAGTAGTTACTTTGAGTAATTTACTTATTTTTTTTATATAAATGAAATAGATATAATTTATAGCCTTAGAGAGTCATGTTGGGAATAATGGAATATTAATTTAGGTTTTGTAAACAGGAATTTATGAAATAATTTCTTAAGTTTCCTCTAAGACACCCAGGAATTTTTAATGAGAATTTAAAACGATTGTATGCAAAATTCAGAATTTTACCCTGACTGCATAATCAATAACTCGTTTGCACCCAACTAATATCCGCATGGACATTTTTGAGTTTATTTAAAATTATTTATTTAACCTAAATCAATCAAAAACTTATCACAAGACTATCACTATGCAAACTTGTAAACAATCAGTATGACGGTTGCAAGTTGCAATAAAATATAACTGTGCAATGAAAATAATATCTTTAAACCGTTCCGTTACATAAAATAATGATAAAGTCTTATGATTATTGCTGATTATAGATATTGACCCATATAATATATTTTTTTATGTTCACAATATTTTGTTTATAGTTTATGAAGCTGCCCACAGACGAATCGGTCTGAGTCAAGGGACTCAGTCCCTTTGTGTATGGGTAGATTTCATAGGCCAGTTTAGTAATTTAGAACTGAACGGAAGAAAATTACGCGCGAACGCTAAAGCTGAAAAAATTTCAGAATCGAGATATCGAGAACAACAACTAGCTAGAAATTTTGAACTTTGAAGCCTTTTTTTTCTAGAAACCTTTAATAACACAATATTGTGTTGAGATTTTTTCTCGAAAACATTTTTGATTGTAAACTTTAACAGTTTCCTAGTTTATTACTCATGTGGTTTTATTAAAAATATTATAAATTTGCTACAACTGTGAAGGTAAACTACAGGCACATGCGGTTAGTTTACTTTTGTTAAATTTTATTTCATCTTATTTTATAAAAAAAAATATCGTTTAAGAATCCAATTTTTTCATTTATCATTCTTCATAAAATCTTTAGTATTACCCATTAATTTTTAGTAGATATGTTTAGATTTTATTCTTTTGTTTCAACAGAACTTGAAAATCACTCTTCTTAAAAATGAAAGGTACTCAATTTGTGGAAGGTTGGAATGTTGTCCAGGTATTAGGAGAGGGAGCTTATGGAGAGTAAGTAGTTGCAAGGCATACATTTATGTTTTGATTCGAATGCAATTGGTCAGTTCTGACTGGTATATATCATGTTTTGGAACAGCTATGTTATGATGGCTGGTCTTAATTTGAGTTACGTTGCAAAGCAACAAAAATGCCCAAATGTGGTAAACACATGACTTTTTATCTCATACAACTCAATAAGAATAGCAACCCTTCGTTAAATTTTCAAGCTTGCCAAAAGTCGCCAATGAACAGATTCACCATTAGGCATAGCTGTGCCCATGTTTTTATAAAGCTACTTCTGTATTTGGGATACCGAAAAAATTATAGGTGAAGAACATATTGGGAAATTATGTGAGTTTGGGGTTATTGCCAAGAGGAAAAAAAAATTAATCTCTAAAATTTGCTGCACGGAGAAGTAAGATAGTCTTTGTTTTGTTTAAAATAGATTTAGATGAAATGTAAGTTCCAGTATTAATGCATTCGGCTCTGATATAATGAAGAACATGGTTCTGCAATTGAAATTGACATGATAACTAAGTATCAAATTTAACTTAATGGTAATTGATTCCAGTATTATAATTTTATGTAAAAATTTGTGAGTTAAAAGTTTTACATTTTTTTAAACTAAAAACCTTTATTTAATCGAATTTTTGCTCTTTAAAAAATATAACTGGGCAAGAGGTATCACATTGTACCATGCCACAAGTCCAGGGCTCGAGTCCTAGATTGGGCTACGTTCACTCTTAGGCTTTCATCGCTCAGTTTGGCCTAACTGATTGGAACTTCTTCATCAATGCACACAATTGCTCTCGGTCTTGTGAGCTTAAACAAGCGCTTGGCCCTCTATGGGTTATCACACCAATGAGTTTAAATAAATTAAAAAAATAAATACAACCTGTTCTCAATCATAAATAACCGTTTAAAAAACATGTTTTTTCTTTTAATTTGTGTTTAGGGTGCAACTAGTTATAAACTGCAGTACCCAAGAAGCTGTGGCTGTGAAACATCTTGATACCCGAAAAGAAGCTACAGCAGCTAACAATATACAGAAAGAAGTATGTATATTTTTTTAATTTACAGCTTGTCTGGGTTTCTGTAGATTAAATTAATTTTTATTAATTTTCTATTCATTTATTAAGTTTTATTTGAGTGAGTGACTATTGAAGATATGGAGGTCCAGAGGCTTAAGAGACAATGCTTTGCACTGCCATGCCATAGGTCCAAGTTTCGAAACCCCGATTAACGGAGGTTCACTCAGCCTTTCATCCCTTGAGTTGGTAGGAAAAAAATGAAGACCATGAAATGGACCAACAAAAAAATGTGGCAAAATTGTGCGAAATATGTGAACAAGCATTGAAAATTAATTTTGTTCCATAGAATTAATATTGTGCGTTAATTCACACATTGGCACATAATGATTCAATTTTTAAAAATAATTCTTCATTTTCTAAAATAATACAAAATTATTTCATTGGTCCAATAGTACAAAAGAGGGCCTTTACCAGAAATTTCAAATTTCTGGTCAACTTATTTTGTTGACAAAGCACAATACAAATTATTTGTATTGTGCTTTGTCAAAAAAATAAGTTGAAGGTAGGTTCAAAATTAATTTTTTATTGGGAAAAGTACAAGGGCATGGAAAATGTCAAAATGAATTGATTTATAAGTTGAATGAGGTCGGAGTGGCTGAAGAGATGCAGTGCTGTATATGTATCCAGAGTATTACTAGCAATTGCCCTCACTCTTCAAATCTCAACTGCTGCATGTAAGCTGTTTTTCATCTAAAAATCATAATAACAATAGGTCTGGGATATAATTCTAACAGCCCAAATCCTGACAAGCCAGAATACCAACAAGCCACAATCTCGACAGCGAAAAATACAAAAATTGGTAATTAAATTGCCTTTCATGAAGCATAAAGGCATTTATTGATTTGCTAGGATTTCTGAACCTGTATGGATTTTTCTCTTATGCTCTCTGGATTATGTCGTTTCACGATTTCAGCTGTCAGGATTATGTCCGGAACCGAATAGCAATAAATGATCAAGATGGTTATATAGAAGCTCTTACAAGGAATTCTTGCAAAGAGATGGATGATGGATGGTAAAGAAAATTAGGTTAATTATGGCATGGATTTTTACTGCTGTAAAAAAAATTAGAAATTTAATGTGCGTCAGTTATTGTTGTAGCAATTAATTTTGTCAAAAAAAATATTTTGCTTTTATTTTTAAAAAATACTCTTTAACAAAATAATTGAGAGTCGGGTGATAAAATTCTGAGCAATGTTAGTTATAAGATTATTAGCGATTCTAGAAACTAACTATTCTATAATGCTAAAAGCACATTCATTTTTCAGGTTTTTATTCATCGTAGACTAAAGCATGAACATGTGATTAAATATTTTGGACATCGTGAAGAAGGACACATACATTATATATTTTTAGAGTATGCATCCGGAGGAGAATTATTTGATAGAATCGGTATGTTATTTTATAAAAAAAAATTATTTGCTTTCACTGGATGTATTTCTTTTTAATTTTACCCTTTAAAAGTGAATTGAATTTTGGTTTATCCTGTGCCTGACTTAAAAATACGGATAGTTTTAAATTATAAATTGAAATACGATAGAACCTTGATTATCTGTTTCTCGTTTATCTGGAGCTCTCTGTTAAACGACCATCTTCGAGTCAACATAAAAAATTTCTATAATAAGATCATTCTCTTTTGTTCACAAAAGAAACCTATCTCAGAATTCTACGTAGATTCTAAGGTGAGGAATCTCCAGTGGTACTGAAAAAAAAACCACTGAGAAACTGTGGATCTTCCTAAATCGTGAGACTCTACAAGCGATATTTACTATTAAAGCAAAAATAAGCAATTTTCCCAGAACTCCGCTTGGATATTTTAAAAATTAAGAATAGAAATTAAAAATAATTTTTAAGCACTTTTGTTTGCCAGGAAGTATCAATATCACATAACTTAACACTACAATCTAATCTTTACAACTGTAAACCAGAGTCCATTTAGGGTGCGTGGACTCTCGGTGCTCCTCCGTACAAGACGTTTTACAATTAATTGAAAATATTCTCTGTTATCCGGAATTTTTGTTTGTCCGACCTACCTCCAGTCCCAATTATACCGGATAATGGAGGTTCTACTGTATATAAGGTTATGTTAGTATTTTTCCTCAATTTCAATGCCTTCAAATAATGATTGTAGTTCAAAAGTAGCTGGTTACAATAGTGTCTAGCAGTATTCCATCAATTTAGTCTGTTACTGAAATAAATAACTGTAAGGCTATGTTCTGACTACGGCACAAAGGCAACAAAACTTGGCGACTTGGCAGAGTCAACCACCATGCTATTGCATTGCTTGGCGCGCTTGGCAGTCGCCAAATTTTGTTGCCTTTGTGGTGTTTGTTGTCGTAGTGAAGACATAGCCTAATGATGATTTTAATATTGATTGCGAATTGTGATGTAATTGCTTTCATTATTAAAACAGAGCCTGATGTTGGAATGCCACACCACAAAGCTCAAAAATATTTCTTGCAAATTCTTAAAGGGGTTGTAAGTATTTTTTTTTGTGATTTCTACTTTTCGTTCCTTTCAATAATGGATATTAATTTGAATATTTGTGTGCTTGTTTGAATGTTATAAATAACGATTTTTTAAAATTATTTTTTTAAATCATAGCAAGGTTACCTGTTTTAAAAATAAGCATTAGAAGTTATTTTTTTGTCAATCTTCTTTCTTTACAATGCTAACAAAACTTTATAATGATGCAAACTCGTTGAAGAGGTTAATTTTATATCTCGTTTAAAAATATTCAAATTCTTTGCATTATTTTTTTACTACCATAGGAGTACCTGCATTCTGCTGGTGTTGCCCACCGAGATCTGAAACCTGAAAATATTTTGCTAGATGACAATGGTTTGTATATAATTATATTGTTTTTCCTTTCTTCAATGTAAAAAAATAATGTACCAATTAATCATTTGCCAATTATAATTGGCCTGGTTTTTTTTTATCTCTATCTATGGATAGTACAACTACTCTAAAGAAATAAGTGAGAAAAGTTGATTTTTGGGGGATGCGTTTTTTATTAAACTTCACAAGGTTAAAAAAGGTTACTACAAAGCCACGTTACATTACAGTATATGGAAAAAAATTAAGACATCTAAATGTTTTTGTAATGCTCTTCTGCTAATATACAAAGTCGTCTCAAATCTTGAAGTCAGAATAACAGCAGAAAAGAGACCAGTTTCCTCTTCCCTTGTGAAAATACTTTGTGAATAGCATTGTTAGTTAAACCTGCGAATTCCCCTATCTGTAGCATTTGAATTCTCAGGTTATTCCTTGACTTATTCCTTACTATTGAATACAGGTTTTCAACTCAAACTTAATTTAATATAAAGTATTAATTTGTCAAAGGTTCCATTTTATAACTCATTTCTGAATTTGGATAATTCAATCAGTCTCCAGCCTACAGAAACATTCTAAAAAAATTGTACATATTTAGATAGTGTTGCATATTACTGAAAATCTCGGAATTTTTTCCTTATTCTTCTGCAAAGCAAGTTTTGAGTGATAAGCCTGTTATTTCCACTTATTGTGTTTGGGACAGGGTTGTTAAAAATCCGGGTTTTTTCATGAAAACCCCAACCGACTTGGGTTTTTGGGGTATTTTCAGGGTTTTCGGGTTTTTTTCGGGTTAAGGTGTTTTTTCAGGTTTTTAGTTTTTTTTCAGTAGTTTGTATGTTTTATTCAGAGTTTTGTGGTTTATTTAGGGAAATTTTCATTATTTATCTATTTATTAAATTTTTTTAAGACCAACAAAACATCTAGAGATAATCAGGAATGATATAATTTAAATTAGAATAATTAAAAATCTAATAATTGCATATAGTTAAATAAATGTACATTTAAATTTATAAATGTATTATCTTGAACCAAGTGTTTGTGTATGATTAAAACTATATAAACCGGAATATTGTAACTATGGAAATTTAAATTGGAATTTTTAAAAATGTATTAGTTAATATTAATTGTTATATAATTAGTATAAATTTAAATTTGTCAGTATATTTTAAAAATTGAAGTTACAAAAATGTAAAAGTATATTGAGAACACCACTAAAATATTAATTAAAAACGATATGAAAATAAGTTCAATTGCCCACTTGGGTTTTTTCAAGTGTTTTTTTTAAAAATAACCCACTCGGGTTTTTTCGGGTCGGGTAAAATCATTGACATTCACATTTATTTTAATCTTTAAGATAATGTCAAGATATCTGATTTTGGATTGGCTACCATATTTCGCCACAAGGGAAAAGAAAGAATCCTGCAAAACAGATGTGGGACTTTGCCTTATATAGCCCCTGAAGTATTTTTCCGCAAGTATAAGGCTGAACCTGCTGATCTATGGAGTTGTGGCATATTGCTGGTTGTCATGCTTGGTGGTGGTATGAATTACTTTTATATAATTTAATTGCAAACCATGTTATGTTAAGAACCAAACCATTGTATGTTAAGACATTTTCAAAAATATTTAATAAAAATGTTTGTATTGATTTAGAGGTTTACAAACTGGTTATTTAAGTAATTGTTTTGGTAGTCCACACCGCTCAACCATTCATAAATCCTGCATATATTCAATATGTGCAGGATTTATGAATGGTTGAGCAATATTATTGAAAAAGATTAAGATTTAAAAAATAACAATAGAGACATTTTGCAGTTGGTAGGTAGGTAGGTTTGAATTATCGTCGCACTAGAGCTGCACGAGGGCTATTGGCGACGGGCGTCGCAATTTAGAACCACAGTCAGGTGACGAGCCGACATCTGAGTAGGCACCCAACACAACAGTTAAGGGCGACATCGTATGCAGCGTTGGGACTTTGGAGCGTATTTAACGTGCACTCCCTCTACATGGGGTATTATTCGTCGGACATTTTTGGCTGCACGGGCCGTTTATAGGTCGGCAGTTATTTTGGCGATGCCCGAACCTAGGACCTTCCGCATGCTAGGCGAATGCCTAACCGACTGGGCTCCCCAGCCCCTTTTGTAGTTGGCAAAGAGTATCGCCAGCCTAAGTTATGTACATAATTATGTCAAAGTTTGGGAAAGAACTTCTCCCAGATTACGATTGCCCCCTAAAAAAGGACAGTATGACTTTTTAACCACTATCGAACTAATATGATAGCATTAAAGTGGATAATTAAAAAGTTGCAATGTTTAAAAAGTTTGGTCTGGCATTTGTTGTGGTTCTTTTATCATAAGTCTTTAAATGAGCTATTTTTGAAATTATATCTTAATTTTTTTTTTTCAAATTTTGTTTATAGAGCTGCCTTGGAATGAAGCAACTCTAGATTGTATAGAATTTGCTCTTTGGAAGGATTCCAATTATTCTGTGTCACCATGGACCAAGATTGATAATCTTGCTTTGTGTATGTATGAAACTTAATACAATGAGTACCTTTAATAGAATGCATTCATTTAAAGCTTGAATAAATTTAATAAGAGGGAATCCGAATGATTTTTTAGGTTAAAATTTAACATAAAGCATTTTTATGATATTTTTAATGATGAAATAGGGTCACTTTGTTTCTTAAGGGGAGTCAGATGGGTGTTTGAATCAAAAATGTCGATTTTCTGTTTCTATTATATTTTTTAATTGCATATCTATACATTTAATTCATGACAAGGATTATCGATTACTGTTTAGTGGTTTTCTTTTTATAAGCGTTTTTCAGAAAATCTGTATATCTGTTCTTACCTATACCTTACTTTTCTGTTGCGTTTCTTGAAATATAAGGTTTTTCAACAGTTAGGTATTTTTCTCAAGAACTGTAAAAGATATCAACAAGTTTTGTTTTATTATTTCATCCCCATTAATAGCTCTTTATGAAGAATTTTAAATATCTCTGCTCAAAAAAAGTTATATAACTTTAAATCAGATTTTTTTGGGGGGTTTTCAATACATATTTAAAAAAATCACTGTAAAAGTATTTTTTTATATTGTGAAATATCCTCAGTTTAAATCAAACAGCTATATGTGATTAACAAACTATAACAAATTCATAATGATATCTCGTATAGTTCCCGAGAAAAATGTCTTTTTAAAGTTAGGAAAATTAACATGGGCGAGATGAACCATCCGACTCCCCTTAAGAGACTTTGGTCCAAGCCTTTCTCTGTAATAATTTTTTTGTTAGATATTCTGATTCAATTTCGTCATGTAATTTTCAAATGGTGGTAATCAATAATAATGGTGGTAAATAAAATCAGTCCTAGGATTATAACTGGATATTCCTAAGGGGATAACTGGATATTCCTGGATATTCCTAAGCGACTGCCAAGTGCGCCAAGCAATGCAATAGCATGGTGGCTGACTCTGCCAAGTCGCCAAATTTGTTGCTTTTGTTGCCTTTGTGGCGTTTGATGTCGTAGTGAGGACATAGCCTAAAAGTAACTGATTACAGCAACCCCTCGTTATATCGCGTTTCCCGGTAGACAAGTAAAAAAACGTTATATAACCGAATGCGTGATGTAGCGAGCGACTTGTTAAACATTGTACTTTTGATGTATTTATGCTCTCAACATAGTTTTTAAACTGAAGCACAGTATGTATTTGGAAGATAAAAGTAAATCAGATTAAATTATATAACTACCCTAAAAAAAGAAACAACAAGAGAAAGGAATTATTATTAATTAAATTAGACATTACACATTATTGCACAGGTACTACTAGACATATTTCACTCATTTTCTAGTAAAAAATCCATCTAAAGTTAGCTGGTTTGATTTTTCTCGTAAAACCTGTTTTCCGGCAAATATCAAAGGATATAGTTTATTTATTAGTTATTTTAAGGAAAGTACATATTGAAAAAAAAACCGAGGAAAAACTTGGGAGACATGATACAAGGCGCAATATATCCGAATGCGCGATGTAACGAGGCGCGATATAGCGAGGGTTACTGTAGTTACTTATTGTATTAAGTAACTGTGACTGAGTTACTTTTTAAAAGTAACTCTCCAATCCCTGGATTTTCTTATACTGCAGCTACCCTGTCGTGGTCAAAGGTGACCCTTTATGGTGCTTTTTTTTACTATTATTAATGTACTGATTTGTGAATTATATGATTCAATATTATTACCAATATGTATTGATACATGTTTTGCTTCTGTATTACTACAAAGTATATGATAGACTTGTATATTACTTGTTCTTGAGTTTTCATATTGATTATTTTGCAGCCCTTCTTACAAAGTTGCTATCTTATTCTCCGTCAAAGAGATACACTATAAAAGATGTAGAACATCATTTATGGTGCAAAAAGGATTTCGTGCCAGAAGGTATACAATCTTTATTTTCCCAAGCTAAAAATATTACCACATAAATCATTAATTTAAATAAAAAATATGACAGTCTTGTGCTCTATAATTTATCTTATAAAAATGAATATTATAGAAATATTGAAATAAATGTAAAGAATAATAGTATCTATAGAAATAAATGAAATTATAGAAATGAAGTCCCATTAGATGTAAGGAAATAGATTTACAGTAATTAATTAATTTCATAACGTTTTACATTATGAGCTCATCTTTCTTAAAATAGGATGTTTATTTTGTTTCCCTTAACACATTACAATCTTTTATTATTTTCATTTATTTTTGTAATACTTTGTTAGTTATTTCTTTTAGATATTTTTTTACTGAAATGTGCAACACTAATTGCTTAGCCTTAAATACTCAATTGGAACATATTAAAGTGTATTTTAAACATAAAAATCTAATTTTTAAAGCATGGTATAGTACAAAGCAACAACTACTTTTATTCAGAATTATATTCGAAAATTGACTAACTCATTTTTTATAATTTAGTAAGGTATGTAATTGAACCTGCATGGCATGAGGTATAGTGTTTAGAAGTATTTATTGGGGTTAGTATGAATTTATTTTTATTAGTCTATTAAAGCTTTCAAATAATTATTTTAGGCCCTGAAAGGTGGACTGGTGAAAATACATCTCACAAACGCTTGTGCTCAGATTTGGAGCAACCTTGTGTTCTTAGGTAAACTATGCTAAAAAGAAATTTTGAATGTATTTAAAAATTAAACAAAAATTTTAAGGTGCCAGATATATACTCAAACAATCACTATTTTCGGTATTCTTTTGTGGTTTTGAGCCTTCAACACCCATGCCCTCTTAATCTCATCTTTATAAAATTCTTTTTAATGATTATTTAAATTGTAGACAAACTGTACTATGCTGTACGTATATATACGTCTAAGAAACTATTTAAACATTTGTTTATTAATTATTTATCTTGCTGAACATTAACATAAGAATTTTTTTATAAATATCATTTTCCCTTTTTGGGTTAAGAAATCTGGCTTTACAGAAATTATTTCCACTAATCAATAATAATGCTTTATTTTAAAACAGGTATTATTCACTTAATTAATAATAAGCAAAAAAAGGGGGATTTTTAGAATAAATTGTTTCTTTAAATTACTAAACAAACACGAAACAAAATAATATATAGATGGGGATAATAATATATAATTATTTTGTATTTTTGGTGTGTGTATATATGTGTATTAAATCAAGCAATATGGTTGCAGCTTCAAAACTTAGGATTTTATAATGTTAAATGAATCTTTACGAACTCGTTTTATTAATATTTTTATGGATTTGATATGACCCTTTAAACTTTTCATTTTCAGGGAAGATAGTGTCACAAAGATGTCTTATTCTCAGCCCGCGCCTAATTTTGTATATGTCGATAACAATGACAGTTTGCCTAGAAATATTAGTGGTGATTATGTGGGACCCAGTTTCTCCCAGCCTGTGGATCCAGATAATATGATCTTAGCATCTCAGTTCTCTGCTTCACAAATGATGTCAAAGGTTAGTTCTTCAAAGTTATTTATAAACAACTGAAGATAGACTTATAAATCAATCAAGGGAATGCGAGTCAACACATGTAATTTTTAACAATTATAAATTTTATAATTTTGATTCGTCACGTGTTGGGAGAAGTCTTTTGAAACCATTACAAAAAAAATTTAATAAGTTAAAAGTTTAAATTTGCTACTTTTGGCCGATTAGCTTATCTGAAGGTTATTTCTAAGATAAATTCTGAATATTTTAAGTTCTTAGTACCGCCCTATTTTTTTCAATAACTGATTTTTTTTTATTTCCTTTTATATTTTTACAAAATTTTTTTTAATGCATGCTTAAAAAATGTGGCAGCAAAATAAATAATAAATAAAAAATATTGTTTTCAAGTAAATTAAAAATTTATAGATCCCTCAAAAGAGATTGATTTTATTAACTTAACTTATGTTGCAATAAAATTTCTTGTGCTTAAGTGACAAACATACCTTTAATCAAATATTACTATACACCTGAAGTGTTTTATTTGTAATATCTCTATATGTCTTTCTGTTTTAATCATTCTTTTACCTTTAAAAATAATTTGATATTTACTTTGCGAACGTTTTTTTTTGTTGCTTTTGTTAGTCCAATTTGCCAATTGGAACCCGGTTAACAAGATTTTGCATTGGAATGGACATTGGAGCAGTTTACGGTGAACTTATTAGGGCTTTTGAAAAGCTTTCTTATAGCTGGAAACACAGTGGACCTGGACAGGTATTTGAAAAAAATATATATTGAAATTTATGAATATTTAATGTGGTCATATTTTCAAAACCATAAATTAGGATGTTCTATTGCTACCCCCTTGCCCAAAAT
Organism: Oedothorax gibbosus; assembly: GCA_019343175.1. Classification (NCBI taxonomy): domain Eukaryota; kingdom Metazoa; phylum Arthropoda; class Arachnida; order Araneae; family Linyphiidae; genus Oedothorax; species Oedothorax gibbosus. The sequence goes on from CM033273.1 coordinate 10,413,799, forward strand.
TGTTTTCATATAATGTCCCTTTTATTTTCAACAAATGGCCTAACTGATAACAAACAACTAATAACTGAGAAATAGTTGGCGTTATCCTGAGTAATCCAATTTAAAGAACTAATGATAATCTTTAGTCGTTTTAACGTTTTGAACATCATAAAGTATATTCGAAACAGTTGTAAAATATATATTTTATTTCTCTTTTTTTTCCCCGGACTGAAACAAAAAATTGGGACTTTAAATCTGTGGGACAGTTAGACAAAAGCAGGACGAGATCTAAAGAACTACGCTACAGATCGTCACGAAATTTGGCACAAAAATTCATCTCATCTCCGGAACAAACATAGGCTAAGAATTTTTCGAATCGGACCATTCCTTCTGTCGTTTTCGAACATTTTTATGTTTCCCATTCAATGCATTGAAGACCTTGGAGGTTTATTGCTCCTTCAACAGCACGTTTTCACGAATTGTTTATTTAGTTTTATTTTCCCCTTTTTTTTAAAAACGATTTTTAAGTATATTTAGTTTAATTACAGCTAAAAAAAATTAGAAATAAACATCTAAAACAAAAATCGTTTGCTAGCTTTTTAGCAGTTAGAAAAATATTTAATATTAAAAATAAAAATCGTTTGCTTTAGTATCTTTATCACAGTTAAAAAAAATACAAATAAATATAAAAATGCAAATCGTTTGCTGTTTGCTGGAATAGCTTTATAACATCTAAACAATTAGATCATGTAATTCGCTTTCATTAGGAATATTTTATTTTCTGCACGCAGACCATGCCTTTTATGTATATAGATATTTGTATTGATTTAGTACTGTATACATTTGCATTGCATTCTTAATTTTTTCCTCATTTGCATTGAATTATGGTAGAAATTTGTACTGCTTATATGGTATTAATTTATATCTACAAAGTGTCAAAAAAAGTTACTTAATTTATTATAGAACTCCCTTGAATTGCGTTAAAATAAATGTTTGAGACCCTTTTAAGATTTAGCTGTTTTTCCATTTTTAATTCTTACTGAATATTTTTTACTTAAATATGTATTCTTTTTAATTTGAGCTTCTTATCAAAGGTATTTTTGAAATTAATATTAATCATTACTATATCCAAGTTGGGTAATTAAATGGAAAATTACTGGGTAATCTTTATATCTTATGTAACTAAAATGAAAGAAAAAAAATAGTTAAATTGACTGTTAAATTATTTTTCCACCTCTACCCGTGCAACGTCGGGTATAACAGCTAGTCGATAATAAAATGGTGAAGCGTTATACTTTCTATTAGAATTAACAATTCGGAAGACAAATAATTATTTCTTCAAACAATTTAACAAGTGAAATTAAACAGTGAAAGTGACAATAAACAATTAACAGGCCTCGCAGCGCTCCTACATTTCCTATAATTCCTATACATTTGAAAAAGTTCCGATAATTCCTATTTTTTTGGACATTCATTTTTCGATTTTTTCCTTCTATTCCTTTGTTAGCCGCCAGTATTGAGATCATCCTATATTTTCTTTTTTGCAATCCCCCCTCCCTTCTTTCTCTTTGGCTTTGATTTTGTTTTCAAGGTCATTCTGTGATTCACTCGTCATACACATGTGCCACTTGCTTGCTCTGCTTTGCTTGCATCATTTGAAATCTTCATCTGACTAAAAAAAAATTGATAACGCTTTCTGGTTCACTTATTTTGCCGCCAAGTAATTTTATTTTCAAGAAATCTACCAGTAATGTCGCATCCCCTCATATTGACAGTTTTCTAGCCTGCTTGTAATGCGTTATTGGACAAGTGTCTCCTTACTTTTGTAGCTGTGGTTCAGCCCAGGTCGGATCAACCAAAATATTTCTTTTGATCAAGTTTTGGATAGATTAAATTATCGGCGCAGTAGAGCTACACGAGGACTATTTCTTGTGATCAAGTGTCTGTAAGTGAGTCATGACTTTGTGAAAACAAGATCCGCTTTAAATGTCAAGATTTTGTTTTTGCTAGAAACTTTTTTAGGCATTCTTTACTAATTCTATAATTTTTCCTTCGGCATATACTGGGGTTTTAGACAGGTTTTAGTTTGAAAAAAAAATGGACAGGCCGTCTTGTACACGCTTTATATCTTCAGATTTTATGTTAGTAATTTTTTATTCCTTGAATGGTGCTTAAAAAGTGCTTGATTTTTTTTTTCATAACCAGTATATGAACCATGTATTATGTCATAATTGTATTTAGTTAATGTAAAATTTGCATATCGTAAAATTTCGGAGAAATTTTCATATGGATTGGGGTAAAAACCTTTTCTGCTCCCATGGTATTTTTTCTTTTATTATTTTTATAGTATTAACGTATTTCATGTTTTTAGCTAACAAAGTTAGTGTTTTATTACTATTGTATACTTGCATGAAGTTCTTATAAAAAACAATATCTGTATGAATCTTTTTTTCGTATATTTTTTTTATTTAACTTCCTAATTTAATAAAAAAAGAAATAATTAATAAATTTTCTAATACAAGGCTGATTAGTCATAATTAAGTGTTAGATGTCTAAAATAATGGCTTATGTCTATAATTTTTAATTTCTTTAATAAGTATTAAACAAGGTCTTGTCATTAATAAATTGCAATTTTTGTTTTCTAGGTTACTATAACCTGCCAAGATAGGAGAAAAATGCATCTAATTTTCAAGGCAAATTTGATTTCAATGCCTGAGAAAGTTCTTGTCGATTTTAGACGATCAAGAGTAAGTTTAAATATTTTCATACATTTTAAAATTCATTTTCTAGACTGTCTAAGTAATAATTATGCAATCTAAATAATAATTTTATAGAATTCACATCAAGTTTAATAAGTTAAATTTTAGAATGGATAACAATTGCCTGCCGGAACACTAAACATAACTAGATAGTGTTTTAAATTGTTATCTAATAAAAGTGTAGCCATATTTGCACAATTATAGTGAATGCCTCTTTGAGGTTGCACAACATCCATTTTTAGAATGGAAGCAATTTAATCTGATTTTTTGTTGTTGATGACAACTCTTTTGTATTTTTGAGATGTTGTGTTGATACAGTTATGCACTTAAGGTATCCATATACCTTAGAAAACGGAAAAATTGATCAAAATATGTGTTCTGATACTTTTGCATTAAAATATTATCTGATTTTTTATCTTTCATTTGGTACAAGAAGCTTTCTTGTACTGTAAATAGTTTTTAATTTACAGGCAGTCTATTAAGGTAAATTCTACTGTCTTCAATCTTACAATCCTTGAACTCATTTTCTGAAGAACGATTTTTTTCATAATATGCTTGTACTCTGAGCAAGATATTTCAAATTAATATGCTTCAATTTAAAAAATTTAAAGTGAATTTTAAAGAGTAAGAATCAGAGCATGTGGCCATACTTTTTATAACAATTGTAAAGAATATTTAATTTTTTACAGACTTTCAAAAAATTAAATTATTAAAAAAAATCATATTTTAAAGCTATAGCCATTTTTAATTATCATAATTAAATAACTACTTTTGCTTAGAGCTTAGATAAAGTATGATAACATACATGAATATTTACTGTTCTTTTCTGCAAAAATTTTGTAAAACAAGTAATTAGGATTGTCGTAAAGTTGCACACAATTTGGCCCTCTTAAATTAATTAATTACTAATTAATTTATTAATTAATATATTTTTTTATTGCAGTAAAGTATTTTTATGTTAGTTTTTATGTGCCTGATCTTCTCACAAAGTTTAAAAAGTCTATCTCAAAAATTAAAGAAAAAGTTGTCTAAGGTATATGGATACCGTAATGTATTTAAAATGTATGAATTAACTTTGAAATAAAAAATTGCCTATACAAAGTTAATCCAAAGAAGTTTTTTTATAAGTAAATAAAACTTTGTCATCATTCTATTGTGGTTTTTCCAAATGAAATTGATTTAAATAGCATAAATTTGTACCAAGTGCAACACGCCCCCCCACCCCACCTAAAAAGTAATATATATATATTTTTTTCAGGGTGATGGTATTGAATTTAAACGTCATTTCTTGAAGATTAAAGAATCTCTCAAACAAATCATCGACAGAGAACCTTTTTCAGGTTCATTGTGCAATCCGTAAAAATATTGAATGTATTAATTGTCTTTGTCTCACGGTGGTTTTGTACATACAATTGCCAAAGAAACGAAAAGCTATTTTACAGAAGATTTAAATAAAATATTTTATTCTTGTGAGTTTGTGTATAATCATACCACCGTATTATAAAATGGTATTTGTGGAAATCTGAGTGATAATGTTTATGTAAATTTAGATTTTTACTTTTATATAGTTGAATAAAATATTTTGTGGTTGTATATGTGTTCTTTTTTTTTTGGTTCTTATACCTGCATTATACAGCAAAATTACTTGTTTTGTGAATTTATGTTATATATTATTTTTTAAGAAAAGTATTGAAGTCCATATAAGAATTAGTCCAAGTAAACCGGGATTTCCAAATTTTAGGTGATCATTGACAAAAGTACAGTATTTATAGTTTATTGTATTGCAGGTCTTCACATGAAAATAATTGAGATTTTTAAAAATGTAGTTAAATGTAACAATTTAAATTGCAATTAGTGGAATAAAAGTAAGGTATTGAAAGGAAAGTAATGGATGTGGGAAATTCACACCACAATTCACTACATTTTATTCAACTTCAGTTTAATAATATATATAGCTTTAAGGTAAAGTTCAATTGATGCCTAGTGTTCAAAAAATCCTTCGGTTATATATAAAAAAATATTTTTTAAAAATGTGTGTAAAATGACTAATTTCTTATGATATCACTAAAACATTTGCATTTAAGGATCAGGTTAAAAAATGGGAACATCTGCATAGAGGATTTGGAACATTTTTATTATGAAACACTAGAGGGTATATCGTATCAACAGGTTACATGCTAGTGTATAAGAATAAAAGTTTTATAGAAAATATTTTTTAACCTGCATAGAGCTCTTATCTTCCATTAAATTAAACGTGGAAGAAACATTTACTTAGTTCTCTGGCACAGAAATACCAAAAAAAATTAACAAAATGTGTTATGTTTTGCGTAAAAATTTAGAAAGTAGCTGTATTTGTTGAAGCTATGACGTTTCTTTTCCAAAACTTATATAGGGAGCCTAGTCGGTTAAGGCGTTTGCCTTGCATAAGGAAGGTCACAGGTTCGTTCCGGGCATCGCCAAAATAACTGCCGACCTATAAACGGCCCGTGCAGCCAAATTATCCGACGAATAATAGTGAAGAGTGAATTCGCCATTCCATACCTAATACATATTGTATTGTATAAATACAAAGTAATACAATTGTATTGCACAATTAAATACAATACAATTCCATATCCACAGAGAAGGGTGCCCGATTTGCAATTAATACTGCTAATAACAACTTTTCTTAAAAGGTAAAAGTTAACCTGCACTAAAACAGTTATTGCTGTAAACACTTTCCCTAAAAGTAAAGTTCTGTAAAGGTTGTTTTACTTTCACTAAAGTGTTATCGCAGTAAAAGTAACTTTTCCGATAGGTTCTGTAAAAGTTGTTTCACTTTTACTGAAGTTTTATTGTCATAAAAGTAACTTTATAGTAGTTAGGAATTGTCTAATGGTTAAGTCTTAGTAGAGGGATTTGAAATTTTAGACACGATTAATGAGCACACACACACAAATATTCACGTACTGATAATGCGATGTATTGTCAATTATATAACCGGAATTGAAAAAATAATATTTATTAAAACCTACGATACATTTAATAGAAAATAATTTGATGTAGCTCAATTATTAAAAGGGTGTAAATTACATTCGTCAATTTTTCTTGAGCAAATTTCCTAACATATTTTTTTTTCTAAAAGCAAGAAAAAATAACCTCTAGAGTTGGTAGGAATTCAACCTTTATTAACTGAAACACTAAGATGTCTTGTTTTTTAAATGCCCCCAAAATAAATCATTCTTGGGTAATTGACGAAATTCAAATAATTATATTGATTAATATAATTGTTGTTGATAACTAGCAATCGATCACTGCCTATAATTTCCCAGCGAAAAATATACTGTAATCATACAATTTTTTAATGCTATAGAAATAATAAGAATTGCAAAAAAAAAAACCTTTTGCAATTCTAACCTTTTTGTAAAATTAATGTAAATAAATTTTACTTTTAAATAAATCTGTGTAAAATATCTGTAAATGACTACATGTTGTTTGTACAATATCAAAGTTTCTAAAGTGTTTGACTGATTGTTTAAAAAAAAATCTATTTTGCATCATTGCGCAATAATTTTGAAAATTTTTTGCGTGCTGTTAAATTATTACTATTTTAACTTGTTTTTAATAATTATTTTTTATTCCATTTTTGTCAAAATGGACAGTTCTTATCTTTCTTATTTTTTAGTCATTGTGTCATTATGAAAAATATATGAAAAGCACTATAAAATAACCTACCCATCTTTATAAAAAAAATTAGCTAACTATGTATTATGAGTGACATATTTGAATTTTTTTTCACGTTACTCATCAGTAATTGGCTCAAAAATTTGTTTTATGAAAAATATTAAGGCTCATTAACAACTTTTATTAATGATGAATGACAGGCTAATTTAAATAATTAATAAACAAGTAGGGGTTTGTTACAGAATCTGTCACTTAAACCGCTTCCACACAACATTTGTGCTCAACAGGAAACAAACTATTTATACACCTCATTCAGAAATAAATTCGCCAAACAGAGCCTTTAGCTAGTTGTAATTAAACATTTAAACGATAAAATTAATTATTTTCATTAATCTTCTTTCTCAGATTTATTAATTAGACTTTATCGTTTGCTTAATTTGTTAGAAGTTCGAAGAATAATAATGTAATCTTTTTTAATAAATATCTCTGTGTCGCCACAATTTACCATTTACATTTCTTTCGAAAATTCAGTCATTTATCGTTTGTTAAATTAATTTACAGTTCAGAAAATATATAATTAGTGCAATTGATGCTTTAAAAATAAAAGCGAAACTTTGCATATTTGCAGATAGACAGACGGACTGAACGATTATAAAACCTTCCACTTTTTACGTTATAAACGTAGTGTGGAAGCTAAAAAGTAGCAACTGAAAGAAAAAACCATTTTAGTCGAATGAAAATGGGATAAATAAATATTTTTCTTCTTATAATCCCAATAATGACACTTCTTTCATTTACTAATTTTAGCTTCCACACTACGTTTATAACGTAAAAAGTGGAAGATACCGTCCGTCTGTCACCCACTTTCACAGAAAGAACCATAAGTCCCACAGACAAGTGGGATATGTCATTTTGAAGCAAAAAATCAAATTAGGCTACATTCCAAATTTCATTTAAAAATTTAAATTAGAAGTTTATTTAAAATTTAAATAACTAAATTTTTTTTTTATCTACGTTGAAATAGCATGTGCAAATTCCATTTTTATTCATATTTTCACTGTTGCCATCCACAAGTCCCACGAACAAGTGGGATACGTCATTTTGAAGCAAAAAATCAGATTAGGCTATATTCCAAATTTCATTAAACATTTTTAATTAAAAGTTTATTTACAATTTAAATAACTTAAAATTTAATCTACATTGAAATAACATGCAAATTCCATTTTTATTCAATATTTTCACTGTTGTCATTTCGTTAAACGTACGAGAAATTTTATTAAAAAAATACAAACATTTGAAAGAATATTTATTTATGTGATATGATTCAGTTTGGATTGTTTTAATATCACAATAGAGTTCTTTTGATGGTTCATTATATATGTATGAAGAAAGATGCAAAGAGAATTCTAACTTGGCATAAAAAAATATGCAAAGTTTCGCTTTGATTTTTAAAGCATCATTTGTACTAATTATATATTTTTCGATCTGTAATTTAATTAAATCTAATTATTGAATCTGAGAAAGAAGATTAATGAAAATAGTTAATTTTGGCGTTTAAAAGTTGGAATTACAAATAGCTAAAGGCCCTGTTTGTTATTAGAATTAAATCACCATTGCCATTCGCAACAATCGCCCGAGAAACTTAATTCTTTTAGACAATAAATTAAAATAAATTTATTTTGCGACATCGATCAGTTTGAAATGACGTCAAATATATTTCACTACGAAATTCTTTGTATGTTGATATGAAATATTTTCATTCTATTTAAAAGCGAGGAATAGTACATATTTATTCTTTGAAATACAAATTAATTTTTGCAAACGATAAGTAATAATTATTGAATTTTCGAAATAAAATAAATAAAACTAGCCAAATTTAGCATGTAAATGTTTAATATAGAATTAATGCAGTATTTGGCGCCTTTTTACCTGTTTAACACAACTTTTGTGTGGAAGCGGGTTAAGTGACAGATTCTGCTACAAACCTACTTGTTATTTTTAAAGCATCAATTGCACTAATTATATATTTTTCGAACTGTAAATTAATTAAACAAACGATAAATGACTGAATTTTCGAAAGAAATGTAAATGGTAAATTGTGGCGACACAGAGATATTTATTAAAAAATATTACATTATTATTCTTCGAACTTCTAACAAATTAAGAAAACGATAAAGTCGAATTATTAAATCTGAGAAAGAAGATTATTGAAAATAATTAATTTTATCGTTTAAATGTTTAATTACAACTAGCTAAAGGCTCAAAGGCTCTGTTTGGCGAATTTCTTTCTGAGGTGTATAAATAGTTTGTTTCCTGTTGAGCACAAATGTTGTGTGGAAGCGGTTTAAGTGACAGAGTCTGTAACAAACCTACTTGTTTATTACTTGAGACTAGCCATTTCAATAACAGCCAGTAACAATGCATGGGCTATGATAAAATTTGCTAAAACTATTTTTGTGTTTACAAAAAATCTTTTAGAACTCATTAAATGGTATTTCATAAAAATTAATTTCTTATCTGTCTTATTATTGATTTTTTTTTATAATCTGAAAAGTTTAGGTTTTTAACACCTTGTACCTTTTTCGACGATACAGACAACAGAGAATATCGCGCACCTAGAAAAAATACTTTATAACAATTAATATATAACTGAAATTCATTGTTAAAAATTCGTTTATTTTCAACAATGCGCGCAACAATAAAACATATTAAACTATTTCTGTCTCATTCAGAACCACTTCAGATTCCGAGCCGTAGGTTGCGTTAAGCAATTTCTCCTTAAAATATGAAGTTCTACAGTTTCAATGATTCTATCTAAGAGTATAGAATAAAAATTATTTTTGTTGCTGAAGAAATTTTTGTCAATGGTCTAGCAATGGTAAGTATTATTTTATAAAATTCTACTCTTCGCTTCTGACGCTCATCTAAGTTTCTGAAGCCACTAAAGTTTCTTTTCTTTTCTAGGCTTATTACTGGATATGTGTTGTGATTGTCCATGCGTGTCTGTTTTATAAGGTGCAAGCTATTCGTGCCTCCATCTATTGGTAAATGTAAAATAGAATTCGAAGATTTTCGAAATTCTACGTGGATAAAAAGTAAACTTGTACCTTTAAATTACCATCGTAAATTCGATATTTTTTCATTTAATAAAACATTTCAATTTCATTTGATGAGCTTAGTGGAAGTTTCAAATGAAATGAAGAAGAACGTGCTAGGTGACAAAAAGGTGAAAATGAGACAATGAGAAGTATCTAAGTTCAAACGAAAAACTTTAAAAGTTTTTCGTTTGAACTTAGATACATTAAAAACGGCACTTTCAAAAGGTAAAAAATATACTTTACTTATATGGTTTATAAAAAGGGGGAATCTTGTTATCTTTAAAGGAGAGGATAACATATTCATTGACACAAAAATTTCAATTTTTTCAAAAATGTTACTTAGCACGTTCTTCCACTAAGCTCTTCGTTTAATAACGAACATTTCAATTTAATAAAATAATAACCATAGATTATAAATGGTAAAATGTATATGTAGTATATTATGGACAATTTGTAAGAAATTAAAATTAAAATTTCAAAATCCATATCACTAGTACTAATGGATTTTTCGACTATATTACAGTACATATGGGTCTTTGCTAAAACAAGGGTTAGTAAGGTAAAGTAAGTTTGAATGATCGTCGCTCTAGAGCTACACGAAGGTTATTGGCGACGGGCGTCGTAATATAGAGCCACACTCAAGTAACGAGAAGACACCTGAGTAGGTACCAAGCGCAACCGTTAAGCAAGTGGTAGTAACCATATCCTTATCCTTCAGTGTCTTGATCGGATTTAATTATTTATGTAAGTATACTTTTATTAAACTTATTATTACTACTGCAAAATCTTCATTTATGTGGTCAATTTTCACACTGAACACAGTGTTTTTATCAGTTAAGCTTTTTGTTATAAAAATCAAAATTGACATTTGGTCCACTCTGTGTACATACTCTGGTAAAAGAGTGGTAATGATTGTCTCCAAACTGGACACGCTTTTTGACGTAAACAATAATTTAAAATTTGATGTTTTTTTAAAGATAATAAACCTTGATTTTATTTGTTTCAAATCACTAATTATTGCAATTACTGCAACTGTAAAACCATAATTACGCATGATCATCAATGTCCACTCCGCGGACACTATCCTCTACTCAGTGGACACTAAATATAAAAATGCGTAATTACTCGCTATAAACTGACTAACGAAATTGCTTATGAAGTATTTTAGAAAAATGAAAGTAGCACGTAATGTTCTTTATCCAAAATTTTTCATTTTATTTATTGTCGCCAAATTGACCCTTATTTTCTACCCTTTGGATTCGTAATAGTTGTAATGATGACCATGTGCGTTTTGTAAGATTACTGGTTGTATGTGGGGTACGATACTTCCGCCATCCAGAGAAAATTCTATCTGATTCCAAAACGGTAACCCTTTCGTGCAACTACCCTAGTAAAGCCTGCTACATTTAACGAATGAAAAGTAATTTTGTTTGAAATTGAAAATATGTATATATGGTAGTTCAAAATTGAGCGTCATATTTGAAGCAACATTTTTCATTTCAAAATGAAAACATAGATTTACTCAGATTTGAAAGTGTCATTTTCCCCAGTGCTCTAGCGCATATAAAAATTAAGTTCCAATCATTGATTTAAAAACATGTGGGCTATTTTAATGTTTCGGAATTAAAGCGGATCATTGTGTGGGTGCACTTTAACAAAAAGAGCTAGTTCTTTGTTTTAAAATGCAAACTTTATAAAACAATTTTTTAGTAAAAGAGTAAACGAAACTATAAAAACCCATCTGCAAACAAATTCGTCCAGTTCTGCACTGAGTGAACAATTTATGCCACTTTAGTAAGGCTGGTAATTAAAAAAGCAGTGAAGCGAAAAACCAACTCAAAATTCCTCATTAATGAGCTTTAGCTTAATGAAAAATAAAAATTAGGTTTTGGATTACGGATTTTTTTTAAAGAATATGGAAAATACTATCTCCATTGTTGTAATCATAGTAAAAAATGGTTCTAAATTCAGGGTGTAGAGGCGTACAAAGAGAAGGATTTTGTGATGTACCCCTCTTGAAATTCTTTCAATACACCTAATAATATTCTATATAACATTTTAGTTTGTAAGATTTTTAGGTTTATCACCATCGATCTATTAGAAATAAATAAAATTATTTAATTTTATTATTCAGCTGCCTGAATTTTGTAAAACAATAGCACGTGCTGTTTAAACAACAAGTTGCTGAGTATTGGAGACATCTTTAGGGTTTCAAAAAATCATCATGCCCTTTCTGCATTAAAGGGTCTTCAAGATCAAACAAATTGATTTGTTTGACCAATAGTTATGAGCTAATAGAAGCTATACTAGTAAAAAAATACGAGACTTATTGTGGCTCTTTATTGGATTGTGAGGGTACCTTATGGAGCCATGGAGTACAGTTTGGAAACCTATTTTGGATCATATAAGAATATGTATCTAATTATTGTATTAGCATAGTTTTAATCCACCTTCTCCTTCCTAACACAACTTTCTGGCAGCACTCTTGACTGCAAAGACTAATAGGGAAAATCTAAGGAGCATTGATCTGTTGATAACATACAATTAACAAGCAATTTAAATCATACTACATAAATAGCTTAATGTAAAAAAGGGTAAAATTTACAGAAAGATTTTCGCACGCACATCTTTTTTTACTATAACACTACTTTTTCCATTATACTTACCTTAACCTTCACCGAGAAGTCTTAAATCTTGTAAAATTCACCCACTACCTTCAAGAATACAACATATACTGGCAAACGGTTCCATCATTTTAATAGTTCTAAATTATAAAGCTAATGTTTTATTAATGTTATCTCAACATAAAAAGTAAAGTGTAAATTAAAAATTGACCCAAAAAAAGAGTGGAATAAAAGTTGCAGAAAACACGCTTAAGAGAATAAAAGGATAAGTTTATAAATATGAAAAGAGAGAAAATTAAGAAATTTTATTTCTATACAGGAAAAGAGAACGAAAAATTACCGAAAATACGGTCAAGAGAAAAATAAAGGAAAAGTGCTGAATAGAAATTTATGAATATGAAATGAGAGAGTAAAATAAGAAATTTCTTTCTAGATTCCAAAAGAGGACGAGGAGATACAGATACTCGATCAAGGAGAAATGAGAAGTGAAATTTCTTAATTGAAAAGGAGCATATTAAGAAATTTCACTTCTGAACATACACAAGACGAAAAGTTATACAACTCTCGGTCAAGGTAAGTAGAAGAAAGAAAGTAAAAGAAAAGCAGAAGAGAAATATATGAATATGAAATTAGAGTAAAATAACAAATTTCTTTCTAGATTATAAAAGAGGGCGAGGAGATTCAGCATATTCGATCAAAGGGAAGAAAATGAGAAGTGAAATTTCTTAATGTGAAAAGGGAGCATATTAAGACATTTCACTTCTGAACAACACGACGAAAAGTTATACAACTCTCGGTCTAGGTAAGTAGAAGAAAGACAGTAAAAGAAAAACAGAAGAGAAATATATGAATATGAAAGGAGAGTAAAATAACAAATTTCTTTCTAGATTACAAAAGATGGCAAGGAGATACAGAATATTCGATCACATTAAGAAATTTTACTTCTGAACGACACAAGACGAAAAGTTATACAACTCTCGGTCTAGGTAAGTAGAAGAAAGACAGTAAAAGAAAAGCAGAAGAGAAATATATGAATATGAAAGGAGAGTAAAATAACAAATTTCTTTCTAGATTACAAAAGTTGGCAAGGAGATACAGAATATTCGATCAAGAGAAGAAAATGAGAAGTGAAATTTCTTCATGTGAAAAGGGAGCATATTAAGAAATTTCACTTCTGAACTACACAAGACAAAAAGTTATACAACTCTCGGTCAAGGTAAGTAGAAGAAAGACAGTAAAAGAAAAACAGAAGAGAAATATATGAATATGAAAGGAGAGTAAAATAACAAATTTCTTTCTAGGTTACAAACTAGAGCGAGGAGATACAGAATATTCGATCAAGGGAAGAAAATGAGAAGTGAAATTTCTTAATGTGAAAAGGGAGCACATTAAGAAATTTCACTTCTGAACTACACAGGACGAAATATTACACAACTCTTGGTCAAGATAAGAAAAGGAGAAGAGAAATTTATGATATTAAAAGAGAGCCTAATAAGAAATTTCACGTGTAGGACGATTAGGAATAAAATACTCTGTCAAAAGTGAAGAAAACCAGATGTTACGTTTCTTAATTTGAAAGGAAAGCACATAAAAAAATTAAATTTTATGCACCGCAAACGGAAAATTAATAAAAACCATAGAAAGAAAGATAAGAGAAAAATTCAAGATGAAACAGGAGAAATTTAATTTCTTAATTTAAAATTTGAGCACATTACGAAATTTTACTTATAGAATGCAAAAAGATGACCGGAAGTTAGGGATTAAAAGGTCGAAAGGGGAAGTGAAATTAATAAATATGGTCGAAGAAAAAAAATGTAAACAATTTTACGTCTATGCTGCAAAATATGCTGAGAAATTACAAAAAAATGTGGCCAAGAGAAAAAAAAGAGTATTGTAATTTATTGATGCGAAAGAAGAGCGCAATTTTTCTTTTACTCCTGGGACTACAAATGATGAAGAAGAAAAGTTACAGAAAACACGGCCCAAAGCAGAAAAAGAGAAATGTGATTTCTTAATGTGAAAGAAGAGCATATTAAGAAATTTAACTTCTAGACTGCAAATACATTGACTGCAGATTTCTACATATCATATGCAGAAATTCGTTTGTATTTTCCAGATAAAATATTGCTAGAGATTCGTTTTCAACAAACAAGCTACATGTAAAATATTTATGTACTTTTTAAAAGCATTGTTAAACTTGTTTTATTACTGAATGTCATCGAAACGTTTTTTTTGGAATTAACTTTAAAAGCTGTCAAAACATTGTAAAACAATTTCATAAAGTTACTAAAAATCATGTGGATGGCATTGGCCTTATCACAATAAGGCTATTTGTGAGTAAAACGTTTTTAAAGACAAGATTTCCTTCAAATCTTGCAATGACTTTTAGACCCTTAAATTACGTTTATAAAAGACAAAAGAAAACATCGAGACACCCAATAATTGTATTGCGTTTTTCCAAATAGTACTATTGGACACTTTCATTTTAGATACTAGTACCATGCTTGTGTCTTTTAATTTCTATTGTAAGTTTAAATGAGATCTTGTACAGCTGTGGAAATGAGCGCATCACTTCCCGTAGGATTAACGTGAAGCAATGGCGCGTTGTTTATTTCTTTTACGGTACTCCATTTAATATGAGTGTGGCTGTCAGCACTATACACCAATACTATACCTATACTATACCTTGTCTATCTAGAATGCGAGCCTCGAAAGCATTTTCCTCCCCCATCCCCGCATGTGGTTTTCTTCGAAACGGCGTGAGCATGTTTTTTCCCCACTCTACTTGGGTTTGAACTGTTCGGATTGTTAACCTCACAACAGAACCTCAAACGCGTTAGGTTTAGAAAAGCGATGCTCCCCCCGTTTCCTAAAAAACCAAGCGAAGGGATGGGGGAAGAAAGTCTTTTTTAAAGGCTCGCATAGTAGATAGACAGGCTATAGCCCTCGCGACCGTGTAATTACTTTGTCCTGACGGTTCAGTAGGCTAGAATGCAAGAGGTTCCCGGATCAAAACTGGACCAGCCCGTACCTTTTTCAAGAGTAAAGAGCTGGCAATATTTTCCATATGTCCTTCACATGAACATACACTTTTCGAAACTTTAACCATAAACTTTTTTGTGACTGGGTATTTTGCTGATCACATGATACAAGCAACCAGTCAATACTATACTGAATATGAGCCTATATTACGGTTTTCGTTGAAAATCGTATATCCTTTGGGGTTGGTAATGCAAGGTTCCCTTATGCTGTGTTGACTTGGGCGGCGATTTAATAGACAGTCCTAAATGATTACCAGCCACTGTAGCATACGATCATCTCATGATGTCCACACGATATCTCTTTGTAAGAGTGATATCGTCCATATCTTTGAAGGATATCATACGATATTTGTTCTTATAAAGTAGGGTGAGCAGACGTACTGCATTTCGCAGTACAGTTTAGTTTGTTATTCAACTACAGCCATACAAATGTGCAAATAGTTTCCATTATAGTTTTCCGGAAATAATATATGATTGATTAAAATTAATGACGATTTCATTGTTGAAAAGTTAAATATTGAACGAAATATGTTCAGGCTATTATGCAGTATATATACAGGCTATTATACAGTTATATCTGTCGAGTTGAACGAAATTGTACTACCAGCACAGTCTGACAAGTAAAACTTATAGGAAAACTTTGAAGCAATTAAAAAATAAGGACATTTTTATTTTGAATTCCTTCCATCCGATACAACGAATTTCATTCTTTCGTAACCATGGTAACTATACTAACAACAAATCTGTACAGATAACGTTGCCATTTCGCGTACAATAAATTAAATATTAACGTAACAATTTAGTAGCATTACAAAACAAATAAATTCTGGTAGGCAGTCATCAACTTCCAACATCCTCCCACCTTAAGTTGTCAACAGACAACTTAAACATTCTATATTGTGTTCAGACTTCTGCGTCTTTGGACGGTGAGTTGACAGGACTGACGAATTTGTGTGCAGAAACCTCCAATGGATATAGGCGCTGAATTGGTCGAATAACTTGTCCACTGGTCGTTTTTAGACGCACTACTCTAATGATATGATCCTTTCCAGGTAGCATTTCAAGGACAAGTCCCAAAGGCCATTCATTACACTTCGCGTTGTCACTTCCAATTAGCACTATATCCCCAAGTTGTATTTTCTTATGTTTTCTATTGTCGCTTTTTTGAATTAGGAGTCCCAAATATTCAGATCTAAACCTTTTCCTGATGTCTATTGTTAATTTTTGGCGATATCTTAATCTCTTATTTAAAAGCTTTTCATCAATTTGATCCAGGTCCGGAACTCCAGGATTTCTATACTCTTGTAAAAATGAATTTGGAGACAGAGCGATCAGCTCGCTATCACTTTCTGCAACGTTGGTAAGGGGTCTTGAATTTATTAGGAATTCAGTTTCGCACAAAATAGTGGTCATCTCTTCGTAGGACAGGAAAGCATTGCCTAAAACTCTTCTTAAAATCTGTTTCATCACGCCAACTAGTCTTTCCCAAAATCCCCCATACCATGATGCTGTTGGCGGGTTAAAAAACCATTGAATTTTCTTAGTTGTGCTGTACCGAGCAATCTCCTCCCAGTCTACAAGCTTCAATTGGTTCGACGCTCCCACGAAGTTAGTCCCGTTGTCACAGTACACTACAGAAGGTCGTCCTCTTCTTGCTATGAAACGGCGAAAACTTTGAAGAAAGGCCTCGGTGCTTAAAGAGGAAACAAGTTCTAGATGAACTGCTCTGTAGACTGCACAAGTGTAAATACAAATCCAAGATTTGGTTCCATCTTTCAAAAGGAGTGGTCCAGCCATGTCAAATCCAACTATTTGAAAAATTGCAGTGTCCTTTATTCGGTTTTCTGGGAGAGGTGGTATTGGCGCAGTCAAGTTCTGTTTGGCATGTCTCAGACAAATGACACATTTTGACACTACCGATCTCACGGTTTTCCTTGCATTTAGAATCCAGTAGTGTTCTCTTAATATATTTGTCAACATCTGCGATTTTGCATGAGAATTTTTCAGGTGCTCAGTCCTTATTAATATTTTAACCACTTGGTGATCAGAAGGCAGAATCATGGGACTTCTAAAATCCACCGAATCCTTCTTATACGTGAGTTTGGTTCGCAATCTGAGTATTCCTTCTTCATCAGTATATGTAGACAAATTCTTTAATCTTTTCACGTTGTCTTCGTCAAAATACTCGTTTTGAATTAGCTTGACAATCTTCTTTTCTGCAACTTCTACTTCTTGATATGTCAATTCTCCAGTTACTCTTGAAGATGCTTTTTTCCTACAATTACAAACGAACCTTTGTATCCAAGCAACCATGCGAACAATTTTATCATAGTTCGAAAAATAACGGTAAAACCATTTGGCATCACGATATTGGCATTCAGTGGTCTTGTTTCTACTGGATGTAGGATTACAATCTCTGCACTCAGTTGATGGGTTTAAGGTACATATAGTCGATTCTGTTTCAACTTCCTTTCTCATTTTCTTTCTCTCTTGTGAGATAGCAGCTTCATCAAGGACTTTATCTGTAGAAGGCCAGTTTTCTTCTGTTTTCGTGAGCCATTTAGGGCCCTCCCACCATTTAAGCGTTAATAACTGCCGAGCCGTACACCCTCTCGAAGGTAAATCTGCGATATTATGAGTCCCAGGGACATGCTTCCACGTAGCTGGGTCGGTTAGCTTTCTGATCTCCTGAACACGATTACTCACAAATACTTTCCAGGAGTCATTTTGTTGTATCCAAGTCAAAACAGTGGTTGAGTCAGTCCAAAAATATTTTTCCACTGATTCCCATTGTAGACCTTCCAGTACGGATGTGCACAGTCTAGCTCCCACCGTTGCTGCAAGTAACTCTAGTCGTGGAATGGAAATCGGTTTGGTCGGAGCAATGCGAGACTTTGCCGCCAACAAATTAATTGTAACTCCTTCAGAATGTTCCACTCTAACAAATACCGCTGCTGCATACGCATGGGCGCTGGCATCACAAAATGTGTGTAGACTAATACCATCTACACAATCAGGGTCTTCGGAAAACCACCTGCTTACAATGACTTCTTTTAGGAGGTGAAGTTCGCCAAACCAATCCAGAAACTCCTTTTTTATATCTTCTTTCAGTTCACTATCCCATGAAGTGTTATCTTTCCACGTTTTCTGTAGCAACATCTTTGGTAACATTAGCACCGGGCATAAGAATCCTACGGGATCGAAAACTTTATGTGCTACAGAAAGGATGACTCTTTTGGAAATGATCGCCAAGTTATAATTATCCAGCCAATCAAGATTTATACTGAGTGTATCTTCGGCACGATTCCACTTCAATCCCAGCACAGATGATACATTCTCTGGATCGTCATCTCCGGTGTATTGCCACCCACGTAAGTTGAACTTTCCTTCCGACATAATATGGCGAGACTCTTCAATAAATGGGGAGATATCACATTTATCATCCAAGCTTGTCACGACGTTATCCACATAAAAGCTGTGAAGAAGTCGATTTACAATTTTTTCATCAAATTTGGTGACCTCTAGGTATTTTGTCAAATGATGTTCCAACACAGCTGCTAACAGAAATGGACTACTTTTCACGCCAAATACAACTCTAGTGTGACGCATAATTTTCAATTTTTCATTTTTATCTCCTTTCCACCAAAAGAATAGAAGGAAGTTTCTTTCCTCAGGTCTAACACTAATTTGAAGAAAGGCTTTTTCTATATCGGCGATAATTCCATATTTACGCTCCCGAAATTTCAACAGAAGAGAAGGTATTAATTCTAATAAATTTGGGCCACACTCCAAACACTGATTCAATGAAGGTGAACCGACTTGTTTCGCTGAAGCGTCAAACACTGGTCGCACTTTTGTGGTACCTTGCTCTTTAACAACAGGCCTATGTGGCAAATAATGCTCATGATGAAGAGCCTCTTGAGGAGTTTCTTCTATAATGCCCAATGTTTCCCATTCCTTGAAAACCTTGTCATAATCCTCAAACAAATTATCTGACTGTAGTAACTTGTTGGTTGAAATTTCCAATCTCTTCAGAGCAAGATCTTTATTACTTGGTAGAGGCAAATGGTCTTCTTTCCAGGGCAAAGCAATTTCGTAACGACCTTCTTCATTAATTTTGACCGTATCTTTAAAGTATTGCTTTGTACGGATATCCCTCTCCTTTCGTGATTCTGTCTCAGTGGGATCAGTAATACCAAGGACATCCAAGCTGAATAAATCCGAAATACTCGTACTATTTACAAACATCGATATAACTGCCATTACAGTATCTTCTTTTTCAGCGGGCAATGTGGTTTTCCCCATTAGAGTCCAACCTAAATAGGTCTCAGTAGCAACCAAACCTCCACTTAAAATCTTCCTTTTTCCTGTAAAAAGTCTGCCTGCCACATCAGCACCTATCAATACATCAATTTCGCTACTCTTTTCTTCACAATCATTGAGGAAAATATTCATATATTTCAATTCTCTCGCCCAAGGACCTTTTGCCACTGACGGCACGTTATCACATATCTTTTCTTGATCTAAAACATCAAAGTCGCACAGAAAATTACTTTCTAACGATCCCAGTTTAATCTTATAAACATTGTGACTTTTGTCGCCAAGTTTTGTTCCTCCAAAAACTGAATGGGATATTGTTTGCTGCCTTAAAGGTAATATTCCTAAAGCCTCAGCAATGTCCTTCCTTACGTAAGATTTTTGTGATCCCGTATCAAAAAGTGCTCTAACACACATAGTAGAGGTTGTTCCAATTATTTTAACTCTCAACGTCTGTAATAAAACTTGTGGACTTTCACAGAAACTCGCCAAATTAATCGCCTTCTGATCTTGGTTATCATTATTTTCAGCGGTGCTTGAATTAGCTTTTTCTTCCCTTGCTTTGTTCTGAGTAGTTTCTGGACACATTATTACGTGGTGAGCTTTGGTACAAACGGGACATCTTACGAAACACCGGCATTTATCAGCTCGGTGATTTGCTTTAAAGCATTTGAAACAACGACCCTTATCTTTTAATATGTTTCTCTTATCCGAAATTGACATCTTTTGGGCCTTGAAACAATTTACACTCTCATGTTTTTTGTGATTGCAGAATATACACGAATTTTCTCCCGACCCATTTGTACTTAATAAACTAGCTGCCGAAGTTGGCTTATATTGATAATTGTTTGGCGATCTTTTCTTAACGAATGCATCATCTTTCAGACCAAAACCTGTCATCGCCAAGACAATTCTTTCCTCCGACTCAACTTCAGACTTCAAAAACTTCAATAAACTGTCTAGTCTATCCTTTGGATCACCACAATGGTCGACATTAGGACTCCTCTGCCAGGCTCTTAAAAAATCTTCCGGCATACAGGATTCAACCAAAGGATGAAGTAAAGCTGCGCTCTTATCTTTCGTAACACCAAGCGTCTCAAGGGCACGAATTTGCGTTTCTAAGCTATCATAAAGCACACTCAAATTAGTTGGCGCAGTTTGAGTGGCATTCTTTAAAACTAATTTTAATAGCTCTCTCACGTAGACTTCGATGAGCAAATCTTTTCTGCCAAAACGGGCTTTTAAGCAGTCAATTGCTTTCGGATAATTTTCAGCCGTTGGCGGAAAACTTTCTATCGCTTCTCTAGCTCTCGAAAATTCTACTGTGGCTTGTAATAGGTATTGAAATTTATCTGAATCTTCAATGGTACTATCTTTATCAATTTTCTCAAATTGGCTCCAAAACGGCAGCCATTCTTTTATATCACCATTAAACTTTCTTAATTCTAATTTAGGTAACGTAAACTTTCTTCTTACCTCTACATTATCAGTAGCGAGATGTTGAGGATCCAACGAGCTCTGTTCTTGGGCACGAATCCTCGCCAACGTCACTTCATTTTCTAACTTGGCTTTTTCTAATTCAAGTTGATATTTTCTTTCTTGTTCTTTATCTTCTTGAATAATTTTTTCTTCTCGTTCTTTATCTTCGCGAATCTTGTTTTCTTCTTTTTCTTCTCGGATTTTGTTTTCTTCTTTTTCTTCTCGGATTTTGTTTTCTTCTTTTTCTTCTCGGATTTTGTTTTCTTCTTTTTCTTCTCGGATCCTCCGTTCCGATACGGTATTTTGGAGCAACACTTTAACGAATTCCGGATCGTTCTTATATTCTGCGCTATTCAAAATAATATTCTTTAGATCCGTTACCTTGGCATCAGCGGACACGTCCTCTCCAATATCTTCCGCAACGCATTTCAAGTCTTCTTTCTTGAAACCTTTTACGTCTTTGAACATCTTGCATCAGTTTTTCTATTCTTACGTGTTTACTGCCAGTCCCGCCGAGGGTACCAAAAAATGTCGAGTTGAACGAAACTGTACTACCAGCACAGTCTGACAAGTAAAACTTATAGGAAAACTTTGAAGCAATTAAAAAATAAGGACATTTTTATTTTGAATTCCTTCCATCCGATACAACGAATTTCATTCTTTCGTAACCATGGTAACTATACTAACAACAAATCTGTACAGATAACGTTGCCATTTCGCGTACAATAAATTAAATATTAACGTAACAATTTAGTAGCATTACAAAACAAATAAATTCTGGTAGGCAGTCATCAACTTCCAACAATATCTTAGTTACAATTTTAACATACATCGACGAAAATTGTCTTCTAGTTCTCTTCTGTCAAACATGATTCAATTGAGTATTGAGTCGGTGAAGACGCTAATTTTTCTTTGTTGCCATAACAACGACAGAACATATCTCCAACGATCCGTGTGTATCATATCTATTTGGGAATCTATATACCTTTTAAATTATCAATCACTAAACTGGGAAAAGGGGAATGGAGTTTGATATGAAGAATGCCCAGAACCTTACCATGCGTTGAAATTTAATGACTTTCTTTCTTGACAGGCTCAATACAAATCCAATCTCTGCTCTGTGATGCGTATTTTTTCGATTATTTCTTGTATAATGAAAGTTAACATTTTTCATTATAAGATGGTGTACGAGTTTGATTCATGTGGAAAAATTATGGTTCGAATTTAATGATTTATTCGGGTATTTCTGTGAAAATTAGATGCGTCGTGATCATTTACTTGATAAAGTAACTGTTGAAGATATGGAGAGCGAAATTGCTGTGAAATATACTTAAAAAGTTTGTTACAGAAATATGGAACAAATGACTGATATATATATATATATATATATATATATATATATATATATATATATATATATTATATATATATATAATATATATATATATATATATATATATATATATATATATATATATATATATATATATATATATATATATATATATATATATTATATATATATATATAATATAATATATATATATATATATATATATATATATATATATATATATATATATATATATATATATATATATATATATATATATAATATATTCATTAAAATAAGTTACATGTTTCCATAGTATTTCGAACTTCTTTTAAATCCGTTTTTCATAGTATTATTTATCAATAGTTCTGAACATGGCATCAATTGTGAACTGACAAAACTCAACAATGATTATTTAGCACTTAGTGCAGTTTTTTGAATTAATCATCTATCCCGTAAGAGAGAATATAACATTTCAAAATGATTTTAAATCACAATAAGATTACTGAGGACATATATGTGTTACTGTTTAAACCCGGAATCAGCTAGAACTAGAATTAGCTAGTGAAAACTAGTTTTAACTGAGGCCATTAGTTAAAACTAGATTCCACTAGCTAAAACCATTTATCCCCAGCTAATACTAGTTTTGACGAAATAAATTTATTTAAAATAGTTTTAACTATAAAAACATTATATATTAGATAAAACTAGGATTAACGTAAAATCACACGATTTACAATAATAGGTTAGTATTAGTTGAGTTTATTATTGCTGAAATGCAATGAAAGCGTTTTGGTTATTGGAAGACCCCTTCATTAAGGTAAGTATAGTGCGTTTTTCAAGGACTTCATTGTCGTAATAAGATTATAAAATTCCTCTTTTCGGACATTTAATAATAGATTCATGCTTAATTAATAAAATAAAATGGAGATTTTAAATTTCGCAGTAAAACAACTAGTGCAACAACCATTTGCAACAACAACAAGAAGTTCATAAAGAACTAAAATAGCCTACTTTCCTGTTACTTAAATACTTACTGAAGTTCTAATCGGGAAAAAAAACTAGGTTCCTAAAGTAAATATCATCAACAGCCGTTTCTACACTAGATTTATACACATTAGAAAAAAAAATCGAAACACAGCACCCAGCTATAATTTAAACAAAAATCAACTATTTTCCTTAATATTCTTTCGCAAATTAATTAAATATTATTTATCATCTGCTCGTGATTTATTTGTAGTTCGAAGAATAATTAAATATTTATTAATAACAAAAGTAATGAAACTACTCCGAACTGCATTAAAAAATAAGAAATATAAATTAAACTAAGCATAATTGCATGCAAAAGTAGCTTTATACATTTTATGACGTCATTCCAAACTGATTCATGAAAATATTATTTTGCTTCAAATATGTTTAAATAAATAAAGTTTCTCATGCCATTGTTGATTTAGCAACAGTGATTTAAATGACTCAAAATTGAATTTCAATGCTAATTCAATGGGAAATTCGCCAAAAGATAGTAGATTTATGTCCGTCCCGACGTACAGACAGACAGACAAAAAGTAAGAAAGTTGGGTATCTGAGGTCATAGCTTTATAACAAAAAAAGAATTTTTAAGATCCGAGGGATAGAACCGATTTTGGAAGAGGGATACGGACAGACGGACAGACAGACAGACAGACATACGAACAGACAGACAGATGGACATCAACCGCATTTCAATACCTACAGCGATTTAAATGACTCAAAATTGAATTTCAATGCTAATTCAATGGGAAATTCGCCGACAGATAGTAGACTTATGTCCGTCCGGACGTACAGACAGACGGACAAAAAGTATGAAAGTTGTGTATCTGAGGTCATAGCTTTCTAACAAAAAAAAGAATTTTTAAGATCCGATGGATAGAACCGATTTTGGAAGGGGGGGGGGGGTACGGACAGACAGACAGACGGACAGACAGACAGACGGAAAGACAGACAGACATACGAACAGACAGACAGATGGACATCAACCGCATTTCAATACCTACAGTGATTTAAATGACTCAAAATTGAATTTCAATGCTAATTCAATGGGAAATTCGCCGACAAATAGTAGATTTATGTCCGTCCGGACGTACAGACAGACGGACAAAAAGTGGGTATCTGAGGTCATAGCTTTCTAACAAAAAAAATTTAAGTTCCGATGGATAGAACCGATTTTGGAAGGGGGGTACGGACAGACAGACAGACGGACAGACAGACAGACGGAAAGACAGACAGACATACGAACAGACAGACAGATGGACATCAACCGCATTTCAATACCTACAGTGATTTAAATGACTCAAAATTGAATTTCAATGCTAATTCAATGGGAAATTCGCCGACAGATAGTAGATTTATGTCCGTCCGGACGTACAGACAGACGGACAAAAAGTATGAAAGTTGGGTATCTGAGGTCATAGCTTTCTAACAAAAAAGAATTTTTAAGATCCGATGGATAGAACCGATTTTGGAAGGGGGGTACGGGACAGACAGACAGACAGACGGACATCGACCGCATGTCAATACCTACTTTTTCATTTTCTTTAATTCTTTCGAATTAAAAAAAGAAAAGTAGGCTAAAAAATCGTATTACCTCTTCTTTTTAAAGAAATTAACGTTCACAATAAATTAAAAGTCAATCATTCACAGTTAATTCTAGTTTTATCTAAAACAAGTTAGATAATTATAGTTTTTTCTAATTACAACTAGTTTTAACCAATACAATTGGTCAAAACTTGTATTAGATAGGGGGTCTAGTTTTAGCTAGAGAGGCAACTAGTTTCCACTAGTGGCATCGGTTAAAACTAGTTCTCCCTAGTTAATTCTAGTTTTAGCTGAGTTCGGGTATTAACAGTAACATATGAACTACTAATCAACATAAGCCATTGAAACGGAAAAGAGATTCAATGCTTCCTTGCGCTGAAAACATAGAGTGGTTTAGTGTGTATAATTATCCACAACCATAAACACTGCTTTTTGATACATGTAGGTTTCAAAAGATAAAAAAAGCCCTCAATAAATTGCTAGTTTACATACATTTTTAAAGTAAACGTAAGAATTGTACCTCAAAACTACTAAAACCAGCTATCTTTCATAGTATATTTATGGGTCATTTGGTATCATTTTACATTTAGTACATTCTATACAAAACAAACTCATACAGCACACACATTTTAAGCAATAATTTTGTCCCCCGTATCGTGTAAATCATGGAAGCTACTTATTTTACGGACATTCCACGTCCTAAACCAATGAACCAATGAAAAGAGACCGTACTTTTATTTACGTTTCTTTACCGAAAATAAAAGAAAGAAAAAAAGCGTCAAATATATCGTCTGCTTTTCGCTGTCTATTGCTAGATAGCACTCTGGAGGTCGAATAAGATTCGCATTCGAAGCCACAGATAGAGATGTAGAATTCGCAGAGATATGTCTTAGAGGGAATTCCGGAGATGTATTGCCAGATACAGGAAGGCTAGAATGCAGTTTTAGAAGGATATCGTCTGAGTTATTGGTTCTAAAGTTCTGTATTAACCCTTTTAGTTGGAATTTTGAAATTCTAGTATGCGAAATAGTTTTCCTTTATTAAAAATACGACTATATGGTTGTAAGGATCTCAGAAATGATACATTAAGAACACGAAATAATTTTTGTAAGAATTTTATAAGGAGTTACAAAAAAAATGCATAGAAAATAAGTTTTTTTAAGTTCTAAATGGTATTTAAAGATTTTTTAAATGCGTGTAGCAATTCATATGAACAGTTAGTCAGTGACAATATAAAAAATGTTTTATTTTATATTATCTGGTATAATATGCATTTTACAAAACAATTAGTCATATAACTATAAATGTAGGTTAGTTTGAATTATCGTCGCATTAGAGCGACACGAGGGCTATTAGCGATGGGCATCGTTATTTAGAACCACAGTCAAGTGACGAGCAGACACCTGAGTAGGCACCCAACGCAACTGTTAAGGGCGACACCGTATGCAGCGTTGAGACTTTGAAGCATATTTAATATGCACGCCATCTACACGGGGAATTCGTCGGCATTTTTTGGCTACACGAGCCGTTTATAGGTCGGCAGTTATTTTGGCGATGCCCGGACCCGAACCTGGGACCTTTCATATGCAAAGCGAAATCCCTTAACCGACTGAACTCATCAACCCCTAACTATAAATATAAACTTTATACAATTGATTCTACGGTCGGTAGATAAAGTTGTATGAAATATTGTTGCACTAGAGCCATACGAAGGATTTTAAAGAAACGACATATTAAAGTTTCATAAGAATGAAAAAACTAAACACTTATAAGATATTTGAAAGTAAAATTTGTAGTTGATATATTAATTTGAATTGGAAAAATAGCAAAAATAGTCTGAGTCTCCGGATACCAGCTAAGTCTAAGAGGAAACGAAATGTTATGGTAGACATTATTGGGAAAATAATTTTTCCAGTAAAAAAAATGTTCTATAATTTGCTTTAATTTTCTTTCAGAAACCTCTTTTTACATTTTGTTTTTATAGGTTTTTTAAAATTATTTTAACTTTAAGTGTGTTAGCCAAAAAAAATCGTACTTGAAACAAAAATGCTAAAAAGTTATTAGCAATAGAATAGAAGAATTGAAATTCAATTAAAAAGGTTATATAAGAAATCAGATACTTGAGACTTCTGGTTTATAAGTTTTTAGTGAATATTAAACAAGACATTTTCTAGTTCATTGGAGTTTTAATGGTCATTAGAAATATCAAAAAGCATTTTTTGAAATATTTTGCATAAAAACTGAAATATTTCTTGTTTTACACTTTTCGACACAAACTTTTATTTTCAAATAGGTACGGAATTTTTATATATACATTTTCCTGTGTATAAGATATGTTAGGTATGGAAATTTTTGCGAAAATATTTTGAGGAATAAAAGAAAGTTTAGTCTTGTAGTGAAAAAGAATAGTTCGAAAGTGGTATTTTTTTAAAGAGTACTAGCACACTTCTTTTTCCATAAGCCCTATAGGAATATTTTAAGTTCATGCACATATTTTGAGGCCAAAAATATTCCACGAATTTGATTCTAAAGTAAGATTTTCATTTCTTTGATATTTTAATGTTTTAAAAAGGATTTTTTATACAGTTAAAAAGTTTTCATGTTATGAAAATTAAAATTCTATTCCAAAATTTTATGCTGAAAAATAAATATCATTTTCTGTGTCCGCAATACCATAGACAAAAAGAGAATAAACTTAGTGAACTTGATATTGCATTTTAAAATATTTGTTAATTATATAAATTTGAGCACAGAACGTTTTATTTTTTCTCTTTTAAATAGTAATTTATTTATATAGTTTTTTAACATTCATCCAACTTATATTGGTTAGTGAGTTATTTTTTGCAGTAAGTATTTCAACATCTAATGTTTAGATTTTTGTTATCAATTGTACCACAATTTACTTAAAAAGGTTTAAAATATTTTTATTAAAAAAATATTAAAAACAACAAAAAACTAGGGTTAACAAACACTTCAATTACCAGACAAGTTTACAACAACTCACGTTTTGTTTAGTTTGAATTATTGTCGCACTAGAGCTACACGAGGACTATTGGCGACAGGCGTCATATTTTAGAACCACAGTCAAGTGACGAGCCGACACCTGAGTAGGCACCAACGCAACCGTTAATGCAACATCGTACGCAGCGTTGAGACTTTGAAGCATATTTAACGTTTTCTCCTTCTACACGGGGTATTATTCGTCGGACACGTTTGTCTGCACGGACCGTTTATAAGTCGGCAGTTATTTTGGTGATAAACGGACCCGAATCGGGACCTTCCGCATGCAAAGCGAACGCCTTAACCGACTGGGTCCCCATCCCACAACAACACACGTTCAATTACCACTCAATAAATCAATACATTTAAAGGTAAAATATTATTAATAATTATAATCAAAGTTATTATAATTATATATTATAATTATTAATAATAATTATAATAAAATAAATTTTCAGACTATTTTTTATTGTAGAAAAAAATCGGGAGACATATTAAAATATTCGCACGAACCACAGTTATTTTGGAGCACTGTTTATATTTGTATCAACTTTCAAATTGCTGCTTAATTAGTGTTCATCTTGTAATATTAAATTTTATATTGCGTTGGTGTAAGAAAATGTAAGTGAACGTATCACATATCAATCAATGGCTCACAATGTCAACAGTAATCTTCGAAAAAGTTATTGACCGCTTGACTTACATTATACGATAACAATTGACTATGGCAACATTGTGGCTTTTCATATCATTGACAGCTGCCATATTAACAGCATGTCCAGCAAACTAGACGTGTATATGTACATAAGAAGTTTTATGTGACTTCCCATTCATGAAATAATAACCATAATCAATAGACCCGGATGAAACCTAATATGCGCCTGCAGCAAATGCCCCTTTCTAAAGGACATCGAGGTACATAAATAGCATGTCTCAAGGAAAAATAGCTCTGATAAGAATAAACAGAGTTGTTCTGTTGTTTATTTCGCTTTTCTTGCAGTAAGTAGAGATCGGATGCAGTAAATGAATACGTATGACGGAACCTTGGAAAGGTGGGTTTAAGAAGTTGATCCTTGCCTAACGAACGTCTCGGCGTCCTCCGTGTCTAACTGTTGGTTATGAGGTACATTTGTGGGAAATATCTTTCCGAGAGAATATAAAACGAATTTTATCTGAACTTTTTGTTTAAAAGTGGGATTGTGTTTTAAAAAATAGTTAAAATCATTCAAATAGTCGTTTCTCCAAGCCGATGTATCATTCCTGTTTCTGTGCTAATCCTATGGGGAAAAATTATTTTCCACGCTAAATTAATCAAGATACATGAAATGTTTTGATTGAAATTAAATAAAAATTTATTTTTATTACACAATTTTACAACAAAATATTCGAATTTCAAAAAGTCGAATTATAGGGATCTTTAACCTCTTGTGACCTGGCGTCTCCATTTGGGGACATTTTTTAAACCTCCCCACAAACAATTAACGTGTTAATTAGTTCCGAAATTGACCTGGTCCGACAGAAGAAGATCCAAAATATCAGTTTTCAGCATTTGATTACAGGTGTCAATCAGTCATTTATTTCTATATAAAAATGAAGTTGAACGAGGGTCAATACGATATTAGAGTTCTCAAAAAAATTAATTGAAACTTTTTTTTCAAATTTAAAAAAAAGTTCTTTTAGTAGTTAATTTTAAAGATATTTTGCATTAAAAATAATGTTAAAATAAACTGTAAACTACAAATAAGAGATACGGCTTTTCTTTTTGCATTTATATATATTGCACGAAAAAAATGTGTATTTTTAGAACATAAGGCGTGTCTCTCAGTAACTATTAAACATAATTAAAAAAAATTACTTTGCAAAAATACTTTTTAGCATATATTTGTATTAAAAGTATGTTTAGATTAAGAATATACGTGTAGGATTTTGCTCGGGTCTTAAGAGGTTAAGCCAGCTACATTTATAAAAAAAAACAGTTTGTAAAAATATTTAAATATTCAATACAGCCAGAGAAATTTGGTTTATAATTTTTTATTGGATTAAGACAGAGAGTAGAGTCCGGTTTAGGGATCCGACATCCACTTATATTCCCTTTAAGTTTAAAAAGAAAAACCCTCCTCGGCACAACAGCCCATTAGTGGCCCAAGGCCTGTCGTGGCCATTTCAGCTTACTAGACCAAGGGCTCTTTTGCATGGCATATGTCCTGGTTAGGTAGTCAACCTCACGCGGAATTACAAATTTAGTTCCCAAGAATGCTGGGTCCTCTTTAAGATTCAAACCAGTCGAAAAGTCTAATGAGTGCACAAGAGCATTCGCGGTCCTTTCAAAACTACAAACGATTTGTCAATTTACGAAAAAATGAAATATGATTTCATAACATGCGTAGAGTACCTTCATTTTTTTCTATTTACTATTAGTTTAATTATAATACCGATTTTTAAAAGTTTAACAATTTCTTTTTTAAGATTTTTTTTTAACACAGATGATTTTTAACACTGCTAATTCTAATCACAATATATAACCGCGATCGGGTATAGAGGTAGACACTTGAGCTCTTACTTAACTGAACTTCAATGCTCAATCATTCGATAATACAGGGTGTCCGTAAAAGAATGCCCGAGTTTTAATGGTATATTACAGGAGTTTATTTTATACTAAATATAACAAATCATACATGACATGGAAGAAAAACTAACCTAGTTTTTCCTATAAGTGCTCAATGTGTGCGCCTTTAGTGATACGGCACACATCCAAACGAAAATGCAAGTCTTCCCATACTGTCTGCAGCAAGTCCGGAGTAATGGAAGCAACAGCCTGTGCAATTATACCTTTCAAGGTTGGTAAATCGTGGGGTTAGGGGTGGAACGTAGACCCGATCTTTTACGAAGCCCCAAAGGAAGAAATCACAAGGCGTGATGTCAGGTGAAAGATACTATTACAATTTGAAACTCGGAATTCTTTTACGGACACCCTGTACTGGCGCGGAATTGTGGTCTCAGTGGATTTTTTCACTAGCACGCTTGACCCAGTGTACTTGGGAACCTGCGTAATTTAGTCGATCTTTTTACAAACATCTGTGTATAAGGAATCCGGAACGGTTTCGATGAGAGTCTGACGTTTAGACCCCCCCCCCCCCCTCTAGTTATGATATGTCGTTTCGCATTTGTTTGTTAAATATGTGTGATTGCCAATATTATTTGTATTAATGTTCTATTTAAAGATTCTGAAACTGCTTTTGTTACAACGTTTTTTCATTTCGTTTCTTAGTTTAGATTTTAAAACAATTGTATTCTACAATAAATTTAAAAAAAAGTTGTTGAAACACTTAACGACATATTTTTAAAAAATACTTTTCATGAAAAAGGAACTAGAATTTTTTTTCTTTTGCTTCCATAATTAATTTTTTAAAATGCACCACGTAATTTAGATATAGTATTGCTTACCGACGTAAGTTAGCTTTCTTGACAAAATGAATGGATAGCGACGTCTTGGCCCTTCAATAGCCCTTATTTAAATGACAGCCCTAATTACCAGGAAAAAAATAAATCAGAAATCCAATCAGACTGTAACCGCGAGGGATATCCAACTTCCGCCATATTACGAACTCTTGAACTTAATTGGCGTTTTCAGGAGAAATTAATTATTTACTGGGGTTGCACACATTGCTTTAACTATTTAAACGTAAACCCTTCCGTAGTATCCCATTCATTTCTAGTTTATTTTAGTTTAATCCCTTAATATTTCAGCTTTGAATGCGAAACACTTGAAATATTCGACCATAAATATTAAATTCCACGATTGGTTTGCGGATGAAGTGAAGTGCGATGAAGAGGCCCGGATTCGATTGGAAGGTTTTGAAAAATGACGTGGGTTAGAATATTTGAGTATGTTTTGTACAGAACACAAAATTAATTAGTTTAAAGAATCCATTGTTATTTTAATTGAATGTGTGGGAATTGCATTGTTCGTTCAATACTTAAAAAATGAATTGCACGTTTGAAATGAAAAGTGCTGAATTATTTAAATGGGATATTGAATTCTTGAAATTAATTAAGGAATTCTTGAAGGTTAATTAAGGCGTAAGCACTTCATAATAAAAGCAGTCTACGTGAAAAACAGCGGGTGAACAATATTTTAAAACGAAATGTATACTTGCACATACTTACAAATACAATAAATATTTAATTTCACGCCATTAATGAACCTTGTAGTTACGCGGAAATGTGAAGTGTCTCCAATTGCATTAACATTGCAGGCGAGTTATCATTATTATTATTTCCTTTTTGTGAAAGTCCGATATAACGGAGTAGATACATGAATTTGTTTATAATATAGTGTATTGGCTGAATCATACTATTATTGAAAATATAAGTACACTTTCCTAAAAAAAATGAAAAGAAAGACGAAATAATTTATTTTCACAATATTAACGACAACAGAATCATCCAAAAGTTATCATTCAATTATTATCACTCTTGGCGATTTACTAAAGTTATTTTCAGTTAGAAAACGATATATAGTCTACTACATAATTTTAAAAATAGCATTAAAAATCTTTTAAAGTGTCTTAAAATACATATTATAAGTTTTTTTAAAAAAAATATTATTTAACTATTTTACATTTAATTTGTGTTATCATACTTAAAATTATTGCTAATGATATAAAGCTAGATAATAAGAACAAAACTTTTTAAAGTAAGATTTTCATTTATGAATCGTTATATTACTTTTTAAAGAATAAGTATCCGAGAACTCGAATTTTTCTCTCAGAAAATTTTAATCCCAGATGGCAAATAAAGATTCCACACTGAAACGGTAATCTAAAGAACATTATCTTCAATCGGGTTTCCTGGGAATTGCCTAGGATCATAAAACTGGTGGCAACAATAAAATTCCAAACCAGATAAAGAAGCGTAGAATTTTCTCGCCCATGAAATCTGTTAGGAAATTATCGACTTTTGGTTAACTGGAAAATTCGATTTTTTGGAAATTAGTTTTCTTTTAGAAGAGATGCGATTGATTTGATGTACTCTTAAGTTTAGGGTTTCATATATATGAGTCAAGGCAATTGTGAGAAATTTTATTTCAGAAATATATGCTCGATTTGCGATGCGAAGACCATTTTGAACATTTGCATAAGGAAATTCATAAATGGTGAGTATATAAAGTGTGAAAATAATGTTTGATCTAATGCCGATGTTCTATATTTTTAAATCAGTAAATTTTAAGTTTGTAAGATTCTTAAAAGTCTTTTTTGTGAAGAGATTTTAATTACATAAGCAATATATTCAAATTTGGTTTGGTTCCTTTTTAGCACAAGTTATTGTTAAAAAGAACTTTAAAATTGTTTTTGAATTGGTTATTTTCATCATACTGAAAATTAACAGCTTCGTTTTCACCGTAAATATTTTATAAGGATATTTTCTCTGAGGCATATAAGTATGCTCTTATATGAGTTATACTTCAACGTAGCAGAAACTAAAAAAAATCTAACGTTTGCAAAATCGTTCTGGTAGCAATTTGAATTTAAAATAAATATACAGTAGATATTAAAACTGTCTCATAATTAAATCTTGTAGACAAGAGTTGTGAATAACCTAAAATAAAAAGTAAATGTCTTAAAATTTCACTACCATTTTGAATTATTGAAGAATTGTATATCATAGTCAAATATCGCTTTAAAGTAGAAATATTCCAGCGTCACAAAATTCCAAACTCTGGTAAACTTGGAAATTGTGTTCCGTCTAGGTGTGGTAGAGCTCGGGGCTATGAAAAGATAAACTTCAGGAAGATAGGGAGAAAAAAAATTCAACGATATAAAAATTCCACGAAACGCCGAACAAACATTGCGCTGTAACGGAACCACAGATTCTACAAAAGTAATAAACACGAGATACAGTGGTTGATAGAAAGGAAATGAACTGTCACGGACCGACGACGTCACAAACAAGCTGAATCTAAATATTTTTCGGATCTGGAAATTTAACTACGATTTGCCTCCGAAAGGATATGGGTAGTATTTGATAGTGTACATTATTTGGAAAAAATAAATGTTCAAAATTTATGAATATTAAATAAAAGAATATTTTATTACTGATATATTAAAAAAATATTTTTATTTTTTCTAATCAATTTGATATAACTACCCCAGAAGACATAATACATTAACTCATAGAAACGATATAGTTCAAAATAGAGTGTTATGAAAGAAAAAAAAATCAAAGTTACAAACAGAATTAATTTTCACACATCAAAGTTTTCATGTTTTTGAATTTCTAAATTCAATTTTGTAAAAACAAAACATTTTCCAATTGCTAGTTATTTTACATACCTTCATAAAAATAAGTAAGGAAAATTACTTGAAAATTACAGATTTTATAATTTTGCGTCTCGGACCACTTTAAGTTATTTTGAATATTTAAAATCTTGAGATTTAAATTCGCAAGTTATTTTGTATATTCAGATGATTTTATCCCAAACTAATCTCCAATTTTATTGCTATTTAAAAAAATTTTATGTAGTGTATTTCAGTATTTCTATTAGAATATAAATTATACTTTTTAATTAATTTTTTTTGATTTCAAGAATTAAAAATTAAGTATTATAAATAATATCTAGATGCCTGCGTACTGTAACGGGTGCGGGTTCGATTACCGCCTTCGCCCTGGGTGTATATTCCTTTCTCTGTGACAGTAAAAATTCTTTCTGTGTCTGTCTTACTTGGCGAAGGCTTCATAAGCGGGTCTCTGATCAAGTACACAAGCCCGAATATATATGTAGTAGTAGTAATATCTAGGTCACTTGGCAGCAGTTTTAAAATATTATGTGTTATTTGCCTGTGATAAAGCTTCATGGGAGGCTAGAAATAGACAGCCAGAAGCTTTCAATTGAACTCAATAATCACTTTTACGAATCTCTCATGCACACTAATGAATTTACTGAGAAAAATCGACGTAATTACAGGGTCTGCGGCACACTGTTACAGACGTTGTTCGTTAAGGGAGGGGACAAAAGATCTGTAGGGACAAAACACATCGGTGGCGTACGATGTAGCTCGAAATTAAATTCGGTGCCAGCTAAAGTGTTGACATCGTCAATTCTAAATTGCAAGGTCATTTCTATACTACCGACTCCAAATTACAAAGCGTATTTGTTTGCGTTAAAAATCCCCCCCATGGAGGCTAGACAATCTGAAATATTCTTTCAAACCTTCAAACTTAATAAAAGCAAATCTACACAAATGAAAATAAATTTAATTTTTTTTCTTCCAAATCGCATATCATATCCATTTAACAAAATCATAGACGCTAGTCTAAAGGCTCCGGAATGAAAAAAGTGTACCAAAAAGAACTTTATCACATTTCAAAATTAAATTAAAATTTACAAGCATCAAAACATTCAAGTGTTTGAACTTTAAAAATTTAAATTAAAAAAAATTTTATGAACAAAACATTTTTCCAATTGCAAATTATTTTGCATACTTTCATAAAAAATGTCATAAAAACTACTTTAAAATGAAAGATTTTAGAATTTAGTGTCACGGACCACTTTAAGTTATGTATTTTGAATATTTAAAATCTTGAAATTAAAATTCCACTGAGTTTTGTATATCCAGATCATGATCTACAAATTAATAAAATCAACTAGGGAAGAAGAATAGCATATCATTTAAGGTAAATTAAATACAAAAATCTTACTTTAAAAAAATAACATTGCATTTTATTGATATTTAAAAACTTTTTATGCAGTGTATCTTAATATTACTATTATAATAGGAGAGAGTGGGGGCTAATGGGAATTTTTTTTATTAACCTCTGTATTTCAGCAAAAATATAAGAAATTTAATTTTTTTTACAAGCTCATAAAATGAACATTCGTTTACTTAAAAAGCCATTCGACAGATGTTAAAACATAAACATATTTTAGTTGCTGATTATGTTAAACAAACATGTAAATTAGGGTGGAGTGAAAAAAATATTTTTTATTTAACATTTCTAATAGTGAAAAAAAGTTGTTTCACATCTTACTAAAACATGATATATAATTATTTTTAAGTTAAAGTTAAATTATCAGGGTCCACAATGAATTTATAAATACGAATGTGCTGGCTATACAGTAGTAGGGTGGGACGAAAAAATAAATTTTTGAGTACAAACTTCTAATAGGACTCAAAAGTTGCGTTTTGTCATGCT
Source organism: Oedothorax gibbosus (assembly GCA_019343175.1). Lineage (NCBI taxonomy): Eukaryota > Metazoa > Arthropoda > Arachnida > Araneae > Linyphiidae > Oedothorax > Oedothorax gibbosus. The sequence goes on from CM033273.1 coordinate 10,449,859, forward strand.
GATTACTGGAAAAATAATAATAAAATTCCTAATTAGTATTATGTGCTGCCTCAAAGCGGTTGAAGTTTGAAAAAAATGCCAAAAATCAACTCATTTTAATTTACCGCCAGAATTTACTGATTACGTTTCATACTTTGAAAAAAAATAATATCGTTCAGTTATATATCGTTATCATAAACAATATTTTACTTTAAGTTTACTCCATTATAGTTTAATACTTGTAAAATGCTTTTATATTTACTTTATTGCCACGCATGCATGAATTGTTTTAAGGCATTTTTTGAACATTTAAATTGAGTAAAATGGACCCAGGGCATATTCTGGTCCGACCGGCAAGTCTGGTTGGTTGTGAAGAGCTTCCAATGTGCAGTTTTGAAAAAATTGAAGTAGTTTTGCCAAGTCGCTTTTAAAACATTACTAAAAGCCCTTAGTACAGAGCAAAAGTATTTGATGGATACTTGCAAGGGAATTTCTGCAGGAAAGTGTTCCACTGACCTGTTGTAAAGGACGCCTGGGAACATTTGTCATTCTAGGTGGATTACAACTGCTAACAGAATATTAAGGTTGTATGTTGGAACACCTGCACCTTCAAAAAGCGTGCAGATATTGGCAACGTTTGTTTGCAAAGTGTATGCTCCGAAGGGTTCCAAATCAGGAACAAGCCATCTTAAAAATATGGAGTTTGTCATCTTTTTGACACCATAAATAAATGTCAATACTTGAATCGAGAACTCAAAAATATTATCCATCCGGTAATCCGACGTAATGGATACTTTGGTCATCCCGAAACATTATCCTCTGCATGATAACTGACGAAGGCCACATGCCCACATGTGATGGAATTGGCTTTAAGAAGGATAAAGCAAGCAATGAGGCTAACTAGGAAAATTGTAAGAAGAGTTGAGCTTCCCAAGTTTAACTTCAATGTCAAGGAATACATCGACATCATCGACTGGTCCAACACAACTGAAGAGCTTAGTGGAAGAACGTGCTAAGTGACTTTTTTGAAAAAATTGAGATTTTTGTGTAAATAAACATATTACTAACTTCTTTAACGATGCCCCCCTTTCGTTTCCCCCCCCCCCCTCTTTTCATAAACTTTAAGTTTAGTATATTTTTTACGCTTTACAAGTAACGTTTTCAACAGATCTGAGTGAAAACGATAAACTTTAAAGCTCATTTTCTCGTTTTCACCTTTTCGTCACTTAGCATGTTCTTCCACTAAGCTCTTCAACTGTGACAGAACCTTCTATTACAGCATCTGTCATCAATTACAATATCATTCGTACTTTTCCAGCCGGAGATGCATCCGCCCTTTTTCAAATTTTATGTAAAATACTATAATTTTTTTATAAAAAACACACAAAAAATATTTTATTCTCAAGGTTTATAAGTCCATTGCTTTTTGTTATTTGTAACCATATTTTTTTTCGTATAAATGAAGCCATATTAGGTTCCCAATATAAGTCTCACTTTTCCTATGGGAGATTAACAAGGGAATTTTTTTCGTGTGTTTCAAACAATAAACCCGATTGTGGACCCTCAAGACATTAAACTAGAGTTCTGAAGTTTTTACACTTTTTATTCAGTATATCATAATACAACTTTTTCATGCTATTAGATATGGAAAAAAGAATATTTATTTTTCAGCATATGAAATCACTCCACCCTAATGTAAATGTCCCCAATTAGCCCCCATATGTGGGGTCTAATGGGACAGTGCGCAGGGCTAATGGGACATGGTAAATGTTGTCTTAATTAAAATTTTAAGAAATGGAAAAATAATCAGAAAATGACCTGAAAATAAAATTTTAAAGCAAACACCATTTACATAATGAAATTTTATTTTTTTAAAACAATTATTTACCATTGAAAGGTGAAATATTAAAGTTAAAACTCAAAGTCGAAGATGTTCCCATAATTTTTGTTGAATCACTGGAAAGGATAGTTTTGAAACTAAATCTTCAAAAAATTCTCTCAAATTTGTCCTCTTTTTCAAGGTACATGAATTTTAAATGACCGTCTTTATAGCTTACCTTATTTCTATTTCACAGATCTTATTTTCTTTCTATTTCAGAATTCAATCCAATGTAATAAAGAATAGTTTGCTTTCTAAATTTTACCAACAACAAATCATTTATTTTCACCAAGCCCTGTTCATATGCAATTAATGAAATTGTAGGTGGAAAAATATGTCATCAATAGAGCTACTTGAGCTTTCTCTTATTATAAGAAGAAAAAGTTCGAAAAGTTTATAATTAAAGTTTTAAAAAGTTTTTGGCAACTTGACTGAATAAGATATTGGAGATTTATATATATTCTTCAAAAGAAGCATACAAAGCTAGGTTTATTCATGTCCCATTAGATCCCACAGTTTCTGTCCCTTTAGACCCCACAGTGCTATTATTTTAAATGATCCAACACAGAACCACATGTATTTCACCACAGAATTTGAATCTATGAACAGAAGTTCTATTTCAACATAATCTTAATCTATGATATGTCTTCTACCTAAACCTATAGTTTAATTCATGAAAAGTTTTTATTTAATACTTTAAAAGTGTACAAAAATATACACTTTTAACTAACTTTGGATTCTCAAAAACAACAATTCTGCTCTCCACTTCAACACATGCTCTTAATGGCTAATCTTTGGTTGTTGAAGTACAATATTGTAGTGTTGAAATATTTGTTAAAAGTATATATTTTTCCTTTTTTTTACCCATGTCCCATTAGCCCTGCGTCCCATTAGCCCCTACTCTCCCCTATGCTTTACATTTCGATTTTAAAAAATGTTTTTTTTTTTAATTTTTAGGAAGTAAAAGTTTGTGAATGAATAATATCTGCGTCACTTGACTGTGGTTCTAAATTTTAGGTTCAATCGGCCGTGATAAAGCTGTTAATTGACCTCTGTTCTAAACTAAAATCCGTATTTGTCTGTGTAAAAGCTTCTCATGGACTCTAGAAACAGGCAGCCTGAAATGTTCTTTCAAACCTTCAAACTTAATAAAAGCAAATCTACACAAATGAAAATAAATTTTAATTTTTCTTCAAAACGCATATCATATCCATTTGACAAAACCATAGACGGTAGTTTAAAGGTTTTGAAATGCAAAAAGTAGACTAAAAAGAACCTTTATCACATTTTTTATACTTCCAAAAAAGAAAAGTTGAACAGAGATAAATGTACTTAGAATGTAAAGTAGTTGTTACGCTCTCATGTCCTTGAGTTTGAAGAATACAAAGTACTCCTTTAGGGGACATTATTCGAGCTGATGTGTTCTTCTTTTTGGAATCATGCGATTCAATGTAAAAGTACATTTGGGAGACGACATCTCAGAATAGCGAAATCGCTGCTAATGCAGTGGTATTCTATACTCCTGGAAAAGACAAAATGCATTTCAGGAGTAATTCAGACTAGGTTTTTCTTTTCTTTTTTTTATTACTACAAAACGCAAGCAAATACATTTTAAGATTGTATGTCTTTTAAAGGAAAATAAAACTGCTGAATTGTTGGGAAACTTTTTACCAAGCCTTTTATTTTGAATAATGTATTGTATAAAAGAATAAATGCTTTGATTGAAAGTTTATGTGTAAAATTTCTAGAAAATATTTATTCATACTTAAAAATTAGTTTAATTTAAGAATTTCGCTGCACAAAATTATTATCATTAAATATTTATTTAAAATCTGCGTAACAAATATATGATTGATGCGGGTCAAAATTAAGATAAATTTTTTTAACGCATCTAATTACGTAAGTTTATGTTCAAGGCAAATGTAAAATATAATTATTAAATAATATTTTGGTTGTGAAAATAGTTAATATTTACTGTATAAAATATTTGATATCAATTTCTAACAAGAAGTTCTTAAAGAACTAAAATTGCCTACTTTCCTGTTACTTAAATACTTACTGAAATTTTAATCAGGAAACAACTAGGCTCTTAACAGTAAATATCATCAACAACCGTTTCTACACTAGATTTATACACATTAGAAAAAAATCGCTAAACACAGCATCCAGCTTATAACATAAACTTCTAAAAGCCAAAATCAACTATTTTCCTTAATATTCTTTCGTAAATTAACTTAATATTATTTGTCGTCTGCTCGATTTATTTGTAATTCGAAGAATAATTAAATATTTATTAATAACAAAAGTAATGAAACCACTCCAAACTGCATTAAAAAAATACGAAATGTAAATTAAAACTAAGCATAATTGTATGCAAAAATATGCCTTGCCGCTTTCTTGGTAAACAATTAATGAACAATCAAAGAATCACATTTTGCTACATTTTATGACGTCATTCCAAACTGATTCATGAAAATATTATTTTGCTTCAAATATGTTTAAATAAATAAAGTTTCTCATGCCATTGTTGATTTGGCAACAGTGATTTGAATGACTCAAAATTGAATTCTTATGATAATTCAAAGGGAAATTCGCCGACAGATGGTAAATTGATGTCCGTCCGGACGTACAGACAGGCGGACAAAAAGTATGAAAGTTGGGTATCTGAGGTCATAGCTTTCTAACAAATTTTTTTTTTAAAGATAAGATGTATAAAACCGATTTTGGAAGGGGGATACGGACAGACAGACAGACAGACGGACATCGACCGCATGCCAATACCTACTTCAATTTTTTAATTCTTTCGAATTAAAAAAAAGAAAAGTAGCCTAAAAATGCCCAACGCTAAAGAAAATTCTTAATAATGGTGTTTGAAAACATCTTACAATATTTGCAACCAGGTAGAAAAAATAACCCTTACATGCTTATTTAATGAAAGGTCATTTTAGGATTGGGAAAATAAAATACCAAAATAAATTTGATTAAAATTAAATAATTTCTAAAGTACTTATATGGTAAGTCATTATTTCGATGCGAAATTAACACATATAATTACATTGGTAAGTCATTTTGTTTCATCAAGCAAATAAACAATAATATAAATTTATTGCAAATGCTTATTTATATGAATCAAAATAAGTTAATTCAGAACTTAAATATATTAATGATAGCGGTGTATTTAAAATAATGTAATATTTAGTAAAGTAAAGGTAACACTCATGAGATTGCTGAAATATTTTTATGATTTTATTTTTTATGAAATTTTTTTTATTTTTAAAAAAAAAATATTTAAGCTGATTAAGTTGGGCCTAATGGTTCGTTTTTTTATACAACGATTGAAAGACATATACAAATAATTATTTGTTTTTCATTTGTTGTATTAAAAGAAATGTCTTCATCTTGATTTTTTTTCTTTCTAATTAACCGGCTGATTAAAAATTCCCTTTCGTCTGAATTTATGACATTTACTTTACGCATATGGAAGAATTTTAAAAGAATACTTCATTTCTCTTTGCAATTTTTCAGAGAATTATGATATGTAAAATATTTTTTTTTATTAATGTTTAGTTTAGTTTGAATTTTTGTCGCACTAGAGCTGTACGAGGGCTATTGGCGACGGGCGTCGTATTTTATAACCTATTTATATAAAATGTAATGTTTTGTAAACTTTAATATTTAAACAGAAGAAAAATTATTTATATATTATCCTATAAAAAAGTGATTTGCAGCAGTATCGAATTTGTATTAAAATGTTAGTGAATCTCAAAATCCTAAGTACTGCGTACTCTAATTTTGTTTAATACATATTAATTAAAAAATATTTAAAAGGACAGCTCGAATATCAATTTCAATATAAAATATAAATTACAAAAACAAAAAAAATATTTACAGCTTCCACACATAAATATCAAATTTATCAACTATATTTATAAAACAACAGCAGTTACGTGGCTATATAGGGCCAAACCAAAGCTCCGTTAGCCAATAGAGACCCCTTCGTGCGTTCATCAGAACAATGATCTTGGTGAACGCTAGTAGCCATACCACCAAAGTTGTCACGACTCTATTTACTTAGGTAGAACTAATATGTAGCGACTCTAGTCCCAATTATCAACCTCTTAATAATAAATTTAATTTTAACACCGCAGGCTTGACCAAACCACGTATGGTTCCCATGACAACCTTACGCAAATGAGAACTTCTGTGGGACCGAAGAACCAAACATGAAACTTAGAAAAGTTATTAAAGACGGCTTGACTTCGAATTACCGGTTGAAAACTTTTGGAAACGTGGGACCGCTTTATTCATCCGTTATTCTCAGCGAATTTATATTACGAAAGAAACCGAAGGGGGGAAAAGAGAGTTTTGATTACATGAAACAGCAAGTTGTAGCCATTTCTGGAGTGGCTGAATTTTGGAATAATTCTTTTAGGAAATCTGAAGAAAAACGAATAACTGATTATTACTAACTTTTTGAAAATAGTAGATATACATTGCTTTAAATAAATGTTCTATTGAAAGTATAACGAAATTTTAACGAATAATCACAAATTAACATGATTTGGTTAATCTTGTATTATTTGGATAAACAAGTAGGTTTGTAACAGAATCTGTCACTTCACCCACTTCCACACAACAGTTGTGTTTAACAGGTACTATCTGTAAAAAGGCGCCAAGCACAGCATTAAATCTATATTAAACATTTACATGCTAAAAAATTCAATAACTATTACTTATTGTTTGAAAAAAATTAGTTTATATTTCAAAGAATAAATATGTAATATTCCTCGCTCGCCCCGTTCATATCAAAGTAGTGAAATATATTTGACGTCATTTCAAATGGATCAATGTCGCAAAAATAAATATATTTTTGATTTATTGTCTAAAAGAATTAAAGTTTCTCGAGCGATTGTTGCGAATGGCAATGGTGATTTTCTAGTGCGACGATAATTCAAACTAAATTAAACTGAAAAACTCAATTCAATTTTAATTTAAGGGTCAGGAATAACCCCTTGAAGAATACTAGACTTTTCTAACCCTTCACGAACTTGCACAATTATGTAATTTAGTAAATTTAGAATGTTAATTAAGTTAGTTAAAATTAATTAAGTTAAAAATTAGAAGTAATTAATGTAAATTTAGAAATTCGATTGTTCTGTGAAGTTAAGGTTCCTGATAAAATATGCCTATTAGCTTTAGAAAAATATTAAAAATATATACTGAAAAAATAAATTGAAACGTTTAGCAGTTAAAACAAGTTTACACTTTCTTCCTACTCATTAATACCTTCCTAATTATTACTACCTATCGATGCTCAAATCTGGAAAAAATATTTTCTTCAAATTAGGTTAGCTATTTTGAAGGAGAAGAGCGCAGAGTTTAGGGAAATCCCTAATGAATAAATTTATGATTAAAACATTTCTATCTTTCCATTTGAAATCTATAAGAGAAAACATTTTTAAAAACTTTATTCAAAGATAAATAAAGTGCATTCTTAATTTCCCAAATGGTATGACCACAGGATTAAAAGATAAAGTTTTGTGGTAGATATACATTAAAACCTTTGAATAGAATTTGATTAAATTTATGAAAATTGTAATGTCATACTCGTTTTTTAAAATAGTTTTTAAAGGTTTAGCTTTTGCATTCCCCATATCAAAAGTAAATAATTAGGTTAGTTATAGTTTTTAAATTAATTGATTTCTCTACACATTTAAAAAAGTTATGGAGTAAAGTATAAAGCAAAGAGTTTATAGATTGCATAAGTTTTATAATACATAATATTTTTCATTTGTGTTGTTTAATACTAAAATTAGGGTGCTGTTTAATACCAAAACTCTAGAAAAACGATCGAAGATCTCATAAGAATAGGGATTTTAGACTTACTTAGGAATATTTTTATAAAATGTAAACATTATAATTTTTTCATCCACTGTTTCTGTATTTTATAGCTTTTGAATAGATTACTAATCATAATAACGTGACCTTTCTTCAGATTGATTTTTATGCTAATTTTTGCATTCATCATATATAAAATGAATTAAACATTTTATTCAAAAATTAAGAAAAATACAGTTTTGAAGCAATCAAGTTTTTAGTATTTTAATACTGTTGATTATAATTAATAAATTGTCCGTATTCAACTTTTACTTTTTATGTGTTATATTAAAGAAAACAAAAGAGTATTTTACAGAAGCTTAAATTATTTTAGATACTTTTGTTTTGAACATATTAAGCATTGATTTCATTTAAGTTTTTCTCAGCATTCTTACTTATTGCATCTATAATAATAAAAGAAAGAATCTGTCTGTCTGTGTGTCTGTTATCGGATCGTAAAAGACCTACTTATACTGTCCACAGGAATTCGAAATTTTAAAGATAGATTCCCTTTAATACTAACGTGTGCACCTGAGGCTTAGTTTTTTCATATTTGTTCAATTTTTAGAGAAAATTCGAATTTTCTGAAAAAAATACACCACTTTCGCTCAAATCCGATCATTTTTTCTCTTTCCTGATGCCATCGGCTGAAAAAATTAAATAAAACTTTTAACGAAAACATTTAAAATTCAAAATGTTTATTTTATTCTTTTGCCATTACTTTCAGAAACTAAATTTATTATTTGAAAAATAATTGACACGTTTCAAGTGACGTAATTCCGCCAGTCTTCATTCCCGGATTTTATTGTGGGTTTATTTGATGATTTTTTCATTGGATTTTTCTGTTGACTGCATGTATGCATATTTAAGCAATAAATGTATAGTTAAGCTATTACTGAACTATGATGGTTAATAAAGGCCATCGCACTAGAGCTATTAGTGTGTTATGTCTTTATTTTTTCGCCAAATACGTTGCCAAACTCGCCAAATTATTAACTAAAATTCGCCAAATAGGCAATTTCTTTTATAAATAATTTATAAGCTGGTCGGTTGTTCGAAGATCAATGTGTTAGAGCTTTATAATGGGTGTGGGTAGCTATATCTATTTTCTCGCCAAATTATCTCCCAAAACGCGCCAAATGAGCTAAAAGGTTTTATGTATTTATGAGGGAATTGTGATGACATTTATGAGTGCATTTTATAGCGTATTTTTCATTTTGGAATTTTAAGGCAATGAAACGGGATTTTATAATTTATAACGAGCGGAAACAATAATAAGTTTATGATCCTATAACAGGTTATATGGTACACATATTTGGAATCTATTTGATATTTTTTTATTCCGTGCGAAGAACGGGTATAAATTTGCTAGTTTTTAATATGACAATGGTTATTTAATTTTTTATATTTAACTAAAAATAATTAACTTAACTATATTAACTTATCTTGACTTGACTTTAATCATAAATCGAAGAAGTTTTAATTCTATAAAGAATATCATTGCCTGACAGGCGCATCTGTATTAATAATACTATATATTTATATTTCACTAAATAACTGAACATGAAAATAGAGCTTTAAGATAAGGCCATTTACCTTTTATGTTCAAATAAAGGTTTAATTTAAATACATTTATAGACAATGAAAAACATCTTTTTAGTTTTAACGAGCTTTCTATTTCAAAAGCTAAATTCGAAAATTTAAACTCATCCAATGTTAACAATGCATTCTAATCTCCATTGTTATCCTTGCTTTCTTTTGTTACATTCTTTGAAATAGTTCAGTAAGCTTCTTATATATTCTCGAATATCTAATTCTATCAAAATGGATTCATTGACTTTAAAATGGTATACTTTTGTTACTAATCAATCATTTATGGTTTTGGACTTACCAAGTTAATTATTTCTTTTATTCTATTTGTGTGCTTATTACTTCTTTAATCCAAAAATTCTTAGACGCAATTTTAAAGTTCATAGAAATCTGGATGAAAAGGTTTAAATTACCGTGATGTTAAGGGCTTCTATTTAGAGCGAATTACTGAAAACTTTTTATGTACATCTATATATATAAAAGAAAGTCGTGTTAGTAAGACCATTTAAAACTCAAGAACGGCTAAACGGATTTGGTTGAAAATTGGTGGGGAGATAGCTTAGAACCAGGAATAGGCTATAGGATACTTTTTATTCGAACCCAAACGGGTGTAGGGGTGCAAAACGTGAACCGATTTCTCCATAGGAATAGCATTGTAAGATTAGAATTTATACTTTTTAATTCAATTAAAAGAAATTCCAGCGCGTTCAGCGTGAACGAAAATTAAGAAAAGAAAAAAAAAAGAGCGCGTGGGTTTAATTTTCTGGATTGTTATTTGAATATCAGTATTTTATTTTATTTGTTGATTTTAAATCTTTTCATTTTTTCTATGGTCGATCAGATTTCCTCAACTAGATTTTAATTACGTTTCCGAATTTAATTTAATTGATGTTTACAAATGGTAAGAAATGATTATATGGAGGAATATAGGTTAACCTTAAGAATCGTGGCCGGATTTGGCGAATTTTCAAAAATGTCGCCAAGTCGACGTAATAACAAACCCCGGCACTTGCCGAGATTTTTACCATCTCGAAATGACCAAAAATTGTACTACCTAATTTCAAAATGGCCGACTTAAAACAGCGGAAAAATTCATTAAATTGCAGACCAGATTTATAAAAAAAAGTGAAACTTTAAAATGACGAAGAATTGATTTAAAAAAAAAGTAAATAATTATTTAAAATCAGTAAGCATCTAATTAATAAAATATTAGTTTAAGAAAACTTCAGAATTATATGCGTATAAAATTATATGCGTTTAAGATTTAAATAGATTAACATTTATAAATTGTCAATGCAATTGCTAATTTCGCCAAAGGTAGCCATCGGAGTTACCAGATTTGGCGTAAAATTGCCGGCCACGATTCTTTAGGTTAACCGGAATATATTCGGCATAAATAAGGAATTTGTATTTTATAAAACTTTTCCAACCATACAAAAGGATGAAAGTTTTTTTTTTCTGATGTTAAGATGGCGAAATGGTCGATTGAATTTTGGCATTGGCGGCTTTTGGCGAAGTTGAAAATTGAACGTAGAGTAGCTATTACCATCCAGTTGTATGGGTTAGGGTTAGTTTGAATTATCGTCGCATTAAAGCTACACACGAGTGCTATTACAAACGGGAGTCGTAATTTAGAACCACAGTCAAGTTACGAGCCGACACGTGAGTAGGTACCCAATGCAACTTTTAAGGGCGACATCGTACGCAGCGTTGGGAATTTGGAGGATATTGAAAGTGCCGTTCATAGGTCTACAGTTATTTGTCGATGCCCGGTCCTGAACCTGGGACCTACCGCATGCAAGACGAAAGTCTTTACCTACTGGGTCCCACAACCCTATCGAGTTGTATGAAATATGAAGTGGAATGTTTACCACATTTGGGCAGTTTCGTTTTGCGCTAATCGTGAAATAGAAACGGGACATTATATCATGTAGCTGTTCTGGCAATTTGAATAGGGGCCTATGGGAAAGCCCTCAAACTCCAGAAGGGCCTGGATAAAATCAACCCCTCATATCAGAATGGGAGGAGATTATAATATCCTGATGGAGTGGACCACAGTGGAGGGATCAATTGGTATAAAATAAAAGTTTACATAAAAAATCCTACGAATTAGGGTTATTAAGGGTGCACCCGTGGAACGCCGGGTTTATAAAGCTAGTTTAAATTATTTGTACATGTGTGTACATGTTAGTAGATAAATAGACGAATTTGAATATTTGATCAAAGGAAATGTGTTATTTTTCAATAACTTACATATGTGGTTATAGACTTTTTATGTGAAGTTATGTAGTTGCAAAACTCAAATTCTAAAAAGTATAACTAAAATATACCCTTCTTTGACTACTTTTGATAATGGTAAATTCAACTGCATGAAATCTTCAAATGGAGGGGCTCTGGCCCTAATATAATAGCTACACTTTGGAGAATGTGATTTCGAAACTAAATCTTTCATATTAAATAAAAATAAGCTTTTGTTTTATCCAGCATAAAAATTGCATTTTTATGGCAGTAATTGTTGATTTTCAGTTGCTTTTATAAACTTTTTAGTCACAGCGTTTGCTGTAATGTTACACCTCTAATGGTATAACGTTACGCCAGATATTTTGTGGAACGCTAACTCTATTAAAACGGTGGTATCACATACCGCCTGTTCTATGGAGTACCACCAAATTTTTACATGGGGCACAAAAAAAAACTTATAAAAAAATTAAATTTGAAGTAGTTAATATAATTTACCCTTCCGCTCCCAATGATTCCATTTGGAATTATCAAACCTGCCATTTTTTTTCTCGCTAAGTTAAATTCGAGCTTACGTCAAATGAATTTTATGAAATTTTCCATACATATTTAGGTTAGTATTTCATTTTGTATCGTTAGATGGAAGAATTATGATTTTTGAAGAATTAAATAATGTGTGTTGTATTTAAATAAAAATATAAAAAACATGGTTAAAATAAAATTCATTCTGAAACTATTTTCTTAAAGAAATTGGCCCTAAATTTTTCCTGCTCGCACTTTTAAATGCTTAAAGATTGAATTTGAATTATTTTTGACAAATGAAGTTTCGAAAGACTATTATTATAATTTAATCAAAAGTTACGATTCCAATTTTTTTTATCTTCAATTTTAGTTAAAAAATTTATTTTTCCCCCGGCTTTTCACTACTTCATTCTAGATGCATAATAAGTATATTTCACAAATTTTAGATTTTTACAATAAAAAATAAAAAGTTGGTACTGCAAGGGTAAGTACGGCATAAGTAGGCATTGGTAAACCCACTAGTGAACTGGTATTCAAATTCGTTTTTTTCTCATTCAAAAAATAGTTGTATGATACTATTACCATAAAAATAGTTTCCCCCCATTTCATGGATTAACGTTACACCAAATTGCACTAACATTTTATAGCAAAATAGTGATTGACTTCGTCAAGTCTTTTTGATGAAATTTCATTAAAAAATAAAAAGTTGTAGGATAGGAACGAATTACATAAGAGAATCCACAATTTATTCATAAGTTTTATATAACATTTTTATATAAACTAATTACCCTGATTTTTATATTGGTAATCTGAAATCTCATGGAATATTATTTAAAAACCAAAATCATTACCTTACATCAAGTTTTTAACTCGTAGCTTTCCTAAGGTAGAAAAAGAAAATTTCTTAATCCTTTCAAAATATTGGCTCTGAATAATCAAATGAAATTTCAAATTGTGTTGTTTAAATAATTTGTATGATAATTAACGAATTTTAATAACTAATTTTTAACCTCTTTGAATAATTAAATTATAAACCATTTGGGAGTAGAAGTGGCCAGGAAAAAGAAGAAAAAAAAGCCAAAACTTATATTAAGTTTTTTCCACAATAGAGTTTTAATCAAATCATCCTCAAATGCTTTTTAGTGTATTGCAACTGAAATTTGAAATTTTATTTTTTAAGTTAGTTGTATGATAACACATAATTATAAATTTATTTTAAATTTCTTTAATAGTTTAAATATTTCAATAAAAATACCTCGAATTTTAAATTGATAAACTAAAGCCGTAAATATTATTTTAAAACTAGAATCACTACTTTTTCGGTCAATATAAAAAAAACTAATTTATTAACCAGAAGCTCATCTAAGATAAAAAGAAAAAGTTTTTCTGATCAACTTTCCCTCCATGAGCAATATTCCCATAGAAATCAAAATTCAAGTAATATTCCTAATCTTTTCCTTGAGAAGCCCTTTAAGAGACAAGGCGGACAAAAAAAAACATATTTCAACATGATCAACATTTTACTCAAAACAACTCGAATTTCAAATAGATAAATTGCAGCTATGAATATTACTGTGAAACTAAAACCACTGCTTTTTCAGTCAGTATGAATAAATCAAGCAAAATATTAAATAGGAGTCCTTCTAAGACGAAAAAATAAATATATTTTCAATCAACTTTCCCTGCTTCTTCCCAAAGTAATAGAGTATTATTGTTCGGAAATCTTTCCCTTGTATAGTCCCTCGAGATACAAGGCGCACAAGAAAAAGCCAAAGTTTTTCGTAAGTCTTTCAACATGAGAGACTCTGAATACAACTATCTTCCCGTGTTGGGGATTGAACTATAAAAGAACGATTGTGCTTGGTCCTATCCGTTTTTCCCCCAGCAAATATGAGGAGATTAAGAGTAGAATAAGATATCAAGAATGTTACACCAATGTGCTTCTTTATAGTATTATCTTGAAATCAATAAAGTAATAAATTTTTTGAATTAAAAGTGGTGTAACACTTCGGTTATCGGTTACTTTATTTTTAATCACATACCTCATATGATTCTATTGACTTACCACAATCAGATGAAAGATTGTGGTTCTTAAGCTTTTCTAATATATATTTGGTAATAATATAATTTTAATATCTAACAAACATTGACTTTTCCAAGGAAGAATTGGAAAAATATATACAATTTCTGATATATGTAACATGAAACTTCTTCAGTATTGATAGACAGATTTTTGTTTTAAGATATTTATAAATTTCCAAAATATTTTTGTTAAAAAATATGATAATACACATATTTTTAGAAAAATAAATGCATTAATGCAATTATAATGTAGTATAAAAGTTATGTAAGTATACGTAGTTACACTTCAAAATACAACTAAAATGGTAAAAAATTATTAGTTAGGTTACAAACCGAGCATCATTCTCATTCACTACAACTTATTTTACTTAAGAAAATAAATCAATAAGTAAAATAATGCTTGGATGTTCTTTGAAATAATAATTCGCCTCTGAGGGATAAGCAAATTGATTGAACTATACATTTCGTAAAAATTTAGTAAAATTCGGGACGAAGCAGATGGGTTTATGCGTATGTATCCCTCGGAGGGTTAAGATGATATTGATGAAATAATTTGGTTTAATTTCATATTCAAGTGTATTGTTTGTAGCATCTTGAAAAGTATTCTGAATACATGGATATCACGCTATTAACAAAAGTTTCCAAAACAGGCAAAAACCCGCCCACGCAGTCAGAGACAAAAAAAAAACACCACAAACTCACCTTCTAATAGACGATATATACCACTTCTCGGTCTCTTAGGAAGTCCTCTATCATGCAAAGGAGACAGGGATAACGACTGATTAATTTTATACTAAAGTTATATAACAGAAAAATGAAAGTTGGATTAAAATGGTTTTCTATACATAGTTCCCTAATTAGTAAAGAGCATATATATTTGTCGACACTTCGAAAAGTAGGAAAGTCAAATAATCTATAGTTAAACTAATAGTTTCCTTGAACAGAAGCCATGACCATGGGCGGAGCTATAAAACGCGCAGAGCAATCAGATAAAGACAAAATAAAACGGATGAAATTTTCTCTTCATCTGATTGCTCCGCGCGTTTTATAGCTCCCCATGGTCGTGGATTCTGTGCAAGGAAACTATGAGTTTAACATTTTTTTTAGTGAAGATATTTGAAGAGTACAAGGGAAGAACCGCTTTATTTATTAGGAGTAGTGCCGTAATTGTATCTGCTTGGCGGACATTGGCGACAGAAAACCGGTTTTCCTTTCGGTTCTTCTTTCGCGGTACCAACGTGTGACTCGTGTCCGCTGATCTCTGGCGTAAATCAGGGTTGCCGCGAGAGAAAAACAAAGTGAGTAACCGATTTCCTCACACCAGTTAAGGCGATGACTCGCTTTCATCGCCAAAGAGGCCTGATGAGGAAAGTTTTCTACGAAATTAAGTGGTTTTTTCCTTGTACTCTTCATTGGCAAGTGTCTTGATTTTTTTTTATGCAACTGAAGAACAGTTATTCTTAGATGAACAGTTATAGCGTATTACTGTATTTATTATTGTATTATGATGTTTTAAAGGAATAGCAGGTAAACATTAACAATAGTTCTTAGGACATTTTATTGTTTATTATATTTTTGCAAACTTTGTGGTTTTTTTGTTGTTGTTGTTGCGAGTAGATTATTGTGTCATTCAAATTGAAAATAATGTATTATTTAGAGTGATTCTTTGAATTCTATAAGAATGGTCTACTGATTGTTTGAAGATGTGATAAACATGTCATCAGTTAATTAGAAATATTAACTTATTGAGTACATTACATCTAATTAAGTAAAGTAAATTTATGTGTGAAATTAAGATTTATGAGATATAATTACATGAAATTGTCACAATATTTAACTGATTTTAAAAATTTAATTAGTTCTCTTTAATGCAAGAACATTTTGCATTTTTGTTGGGTTATGTTGTTTAGTTGTTTAATGAAGTGTTCATTGGATTTTGAGTATATTTTGAGGGTCTGAAAATATTTTAAATTGACAAATCTCAGAATATTTGAAATTTATTGTGGACTAATTTGTGTTTAATTTTCAATTATTTATATTTTGTCATAACTACCTTTTGATCGTGTAAATTTATGAACACTTATAAAAATATTGCCTATCTTTCTTTTACTTATAAATCATATTCATATTTAGAAAGTTTGAATTGCGGTTAAGATAGTGATGGGACAGTTCATTTTGAAGTTAGTTAATTTTACAAATACAGTGTATTTATGGCATTTCTGTTGAAAACAAAAAAAAAATGTGATTTAATTAATTTAGCGATTGAGATTGGTGCGCAGAATAACGCCAGTGACACGATGGTAAAACTAAAGTCACTCATAATTTCTAGTGATGCTTCCAAAGAAGCAGCAGCAAGATACATACTCCAACAGATTATCACTTACCGACAGGAGCACGAAGCTAAAGAAGCAGAAGAAAAGACGTTGGCCAAACAAGAGGCCAAAGAACAAGAGGAGCTTGCTTTCGAATTCGAGAAATTGAAACTCCAGGCACCAGGCAGAGGCAAACGCGAGGGGAACAGCAGCTTCCAACAGGCAAAACGCGGACGTCGAGGGCCCCAAATAGGAATTAAAAAAATAATTCCAAGTTTTGACTCAAATGAAGACGACATGGGTTTATTTTTGAATATCTTCGAAAGACAGTTGAGATTCATGAAGATACCGGGGAATCAAGTGGTACCTTACCTCATTGGAGCCTTGCCTGCGGATGTGACAAAACTGATTGCCAGAGAATCAGAAGATGAGGCGAACGATTATAGTCACATAAAGGACATGCTCCTGAGACGGTTTAAACTTAGTGCCGAGAAATTTAGACAGCTATTTTGTCAACATCGGAAAAAACCCGAAGGTACGTGGAGAGACTAGAGACTATACTACTTTGAGTTAAGGGGGTATTTTGAAGGATGGTTGTCTGAACTCGACATACAGAACTTTGATCAACTAAAGGACTTGATCATCACGGATCAATTAAAGTGAAAGTCGAGTCCAGAATTAAAAGATCACTATTTGGATGAGTGGGCGGAATGAAACGACCTAGTAGAACTCGCAAATAAATTTGAGGCGTTCGAAAATCTGCGGAGCAGTGTGAGAAAAGGTCCCAACCCTGACTACAAGAAAAGAAATTTCTATAAACAAAACGATGAAGCACCAAGACGGGAAAATTTCAGAGAGCCGTGCCCCCAGAGGGGAGATAAAAAATGAAGACCAGATGTAAGACATGAAAACACAAGGTTTTACAACCGGACACCTGAAAGAAATGGCCAGGAAGGACGGAAAAAGTTACAGTGTTTTTCTTGCTGGTCATATGAACAATTGCGGAACAAATGCCCAAAACTGGGGCAGCGAACTCAAGCAGCCACGAATAGAGTACCTGTCTAACCCATATCCATAGAGGAGGGAGCGCCACACATTTTGACAGCAAAAATTTCTGTTCTTGTCACTCCCCATTGACCACAAGGAGAAAATCGATGAACTTAAGAAGATCAGTTTAAAATGTGGAGTAAATGTGATCGAGGTGATCGTGGACACTGGAAGCCAGATATCAGTCATTCGAGCAGACTTGATATATGATTCATTGTGCGATGAAGAAGGGAATATTAAAATTGTTTCCGCTTTTGGAGAGAACGAGTTAGCGCAACTTAAGGTGATTCATCTGAAAATAAATGGCGGACATTATGGTGAAGTACCAATCACGTGTGCAATAACAGAGAAACTAGTTAGTGA
Organism: Oedothorax gibbosus; assembly: GCA_019343175.1. Lineage (NCBI taxonomy): Eukaryota > Metazoa > Arthropoda > Arachnida > Araneae > Linyphiidae > Oedothorax > Oedothorax gibbosus. Next base: position 10,467,748 of record CM033273.1, read on the forward strand.
GATGTTGGTGAGTTGGTCAGCTATTTGAGGCCTTGAACGCGAACATAGAGCTGTTTTGCAGTAGGTTTACTCTATGGAAAGTTGAAGAGGAGCCCCATCCAGTCGCACTCTCAAACGAGATTTCCAGCACAGGAAAATACACAACGTGGGGGAAACGAAGGCTGTTTGTCCAATTACAGCAGCAAGATGAAACATTGAAAAAGGCATGGGATCCAGCACGTGAGAAGAAAGAAAATTTCGGGGTGCTGGACGAAGTTTTGATCCACACAGAGGTTGTGAGTGGAGACAAATTCAGCAAGTGGTTTTGCCATTGGTCAAGAGGCAGTCCGTGTTACAAATGGCACATGAGGTTCCTCTAGCAAGACATTTGGGAGAGCAGAAAACGAAACAGCGAATCAAATATTCATGCTACTGGCCAAATATCAAGAGGTATGTCAAGCTCTTCTGCGATAGCTGTAGGGTTTACCAAATACGAAAAGGTGTCACTTATAGGGATCGAATTCCGATAGTACCAATAGTAAGACCCGAAAATCCATTTAAAGTGTGGAGTGTTGATTGCATCGAACCCCTGGAGCCAGTGTCTTCAAGAGGACATAAGTTTGTGATCTGCGCTGTTGACTTGTGGCTCTAGATGGGCTGAAGCCATACCAGTCAAAAACATTAGTACGAAGACGACCTGGAGCTTAAGTAGGTTCACAGAAAAATACAAAACGGAAAACTTTAACAACGAAGAAATAAAAAACGGAACTTCAGTAAATACACGGGAAAATACCTAACGAAACGGGGCAGTTCCGGCAACTCTGCTGTCGGTTTTTTCCCGTTAATTTCAGTAAACTTTTTTTTACAGTGTACAAACAAATTCTTTATAAAGGAAATAATCTAAGGTTCGCTTTTGCTGATGAATAATAAATCACGCTTATTTGTTTTTAATGTTAACTTAAAAAAATTATATATTGCTTATCAAATTCTTTCATAAATACAAACAAAAGTTTTAAAATAAAGAATTTTTATTTAAATATTTTTGAAAAGATTTTTTTTTGTAAGTTTAAAATACAACTATATATTTCTTTGGTCAATATCAATACATTCTCGTTCACTGATTAAAGTTGCAAGAACATGATATAAATAGTTCATTTTAAGAGTTACACGAGTGGGTAGCTGGCTTGAGTGGCAATTCCGCACTGGTTGTCCTGGTTTCGGGCCATCTTGATGTATCCATTGTCTCCCCATGTGGTGTCCCAACTAGAAGAGATATAAACATTAATCTAAACGTGCTGAAAAGTTTTCAGCATACTATTTTATTAAAAAATAATTATCAGAATCCACATTTTAGCAAAAACAACTGTGATAAACAATGTACCTAATAACTGATAATTGCATTAAAATTTTACGCTTTTTGAAGTCGTTTGGTTGAAACTAACTGACAAAGGGAAAATCAAAGGAAAAACAACCTACAAAAATCTTCAACTTAAGAATTTCAAGAATCTTAAATTAAAAAAAAAATCAATCCTACAATAAAAAATTCGTGTGCATAGAAAAACACACAAAAGAAAATGTTTTCGAACCAAAGTTATTGATTGCAGGCCTTCCCGAAAGCTGATGGAATTTTATGTTTTTTGGTAATATAGACTGATACCGATTTTATTTATACACGAAATACCAACGTCTAGACAAATAGTTCCCCAATATTTGCTCCAATTGCTTAAAATGTAAAAATTAAAAAAAATGTTCTTATTAAATTTTGTGAGTTTTCTTCCTTTACGACAGTTCGGAATTTTTTTAGAAAGAATTTGTTTTGTTTGACATGATTTTCTTTATTAACTTCTTTTTTTGGACGATTATGTTAAGATTTCTCTGAATATTTCATTAAAAATAATGTTAAAGTACACACCTGTTCTTGACCAACCAGTAATCCTTTCCGTTTTCAGTTCCGTATCCAACTGCCAAGACTCCGTGATCCAACTGCTCACTGCTGCACTGAGGTTCATTGTAGATTCCTCCCCTTTAACCAAAACAAGTATATCAAATTAAAATACATGGTCTATATTCTGAGTTTTAAAATTAACTTATAAAAGCATATATAACAAAAGAGAATTCATTAAAAAAACTCCTTAAATATATTGGAAACTTTTTTTTAGATCTTAAAAGTTTTAAATTTAGCTATTGTTCATAGCCTTAATTCTTAAAATGGAAATTGTGACTTTTTTTTTATTGCTGTATAAAAATAAACATTTATAAAAATGTTTTAAAGGAAGTAAAGTTCAAAGGATTTTTTAAGGAATAACTTACAAGATGAAATATACATGGTTAAATAGAACAAATTAGCAAAACTAATATGTTGCCTCAATTATTGTTTTACTAATATAGGATTGAAAATGTTACGTCAACCTGTTTAAGTCATTGAGTAGAAGGAAAACTGGAGTGAAGTGTCAGCGACCCGAAAACCCACTCCCACCCTTTTGAGCGAACCGGGCAGAAAAGGACTATTTTCCCTACACTTGTATGCAATGCTTGTATGAGACCCCTCTATCATATTGACTTGGGCTCCTAAATGTATTTTAAAATTTTTAGTTCGAAAGAATTAACTTTCTTTAACTTTAAATTCCAACTTTTTAAAGAAATAACCATGTGGATCACTAACTAAGAACCAGTGAAGACGAACCCAATAGCGAAATAGGCAAGTTTCTGGGTTTTCTGCCCGGTTCGTTTCTGCTGCAGTGCTGTGTATTCCTCCGCGTTTCGTTATTGGGCCGGCTCGTTTGCTGCCCTGTTCAGTGAATCATACACCTCACTCCAGTTTTCCTTCTAGCTCAATGGTTTAAGTATAGTAAGGCATACACGGAGGGACATGACAAGTTACAGGATATGTGAACCATCGAAAAATATCGCCACTCTTCCTCGAAGACGTTACTGAAAGCATTTTCAGATTTTTACTCGTTATTGGTTTTGTGGGCCATCATGACACGCCAAACCAATTACTAACAAGGGAAAATGCTTACTGCAGCGCCTTGGACGAAAAGGGGCAATGTTTGGAGAAGGCTCACATGTCCTGTTCACTGATCATAGAGATCAGTGGTCCTGTCCTTTCATGTACACTATGTACAGTCCCTGGACAAATTATTAGACGCACTGTATTTTTTGTAGTAATTTTATGTTTCTTAAGAGTTATTATGCAATAATGGTATATTTAAACTACAATATCATTGATTTTTATTTAAAAGAATTGTTGTAGACTACATATTTGTATTTATTTTAAGATAATTATGATTAAGATTAATTTATATTAATTATTTATTATAAGATTATTTATGTGTAGAATCATCATCCTCAAATGCAGGAGACAGTACATGCATTAATAGCATGCCGCGCAGAATTAAAGCTTTGATAGCGGCTAAAGGTGGCTCAACTAAATATTGACTTTTACTAACATTAATTTCACTCTTCTTTAAAACTTAATAAACTTATGCTTTTCTAAATTAATTCTGTTTTATTTATGTCAAATAAATCGGTAATTGATTGGATAATATAATAATAAAAAACAAATCAATTTAAAATAATAAAACGGTACAGGTACAATATCACCCGGCAAATAATATTTTACATGAAGTCTTGCAGTGCGTCTAATAATTTGTCCAGGGACTGTATGCTCAGCTAAAGGAACTTTTTTTTTAAATATTGCAATAATCTTCAGGCATTAATATATCAAGCATTGAGTACAATTAAAAAAATCTTACTGGTAGAATTGGAAGCTTTTTTGGCTAGCATCGATGGCTACGGACACTGGTCCAACGGTTGCCATGGCTTGTTTCAGGGCCTCCTCATCTCCGGTGGGGATATCCACGAATCCCGTGCAAGTGGCTCCGGAACTTGCCTTCTTGTAGTGGCAGGTACCATCCTATTGGAGAGAAACAAAGTTAGCTAAAAATAATTCGTACATTCATTTATTGAATCACTGTTAAAAATTTTATGATTGTTTGTATCTTGATAATAGTTCCAATTTGCTGAAACGGCTGTGTGTTATAATGTTTCACCATATTTTCAGTATTTGGTTAAACCATTTTTGATGTTTTGGAAACTAAAACTTGAGAAATGGTTTAACCGAATACCGAAAATATGGTAAAACATTTCACCCCACAGCCATTGCAGATAGCCGGGAACATATTATTGTTGAAATCAAGTGCTAAATTTTCAACAGTGACGAAGTGATTTTTGTGTACGAATCTTGTCGAATTAAATCACTCGTTAGGTTTTTTTGGAACATTTTATCATACAGGGTATAAAAAGTAAGTAGTATTTAAAATCATTATAAGTCGAGCTCTCAAATAACAATTAAATACAAGCTTTCCGAAATTCTTTATTTGGTTAGGTATTACTGTAAGATTTGTTAAATTACACTGCGATGCAAAAGTTTAGACAATGGCTTCAATTAGCTGTAACATTTAGAATTTTGATAGTAGAATTACAAAAAAACCCGAAACATATTAAAAAAATATTTTGAAATGATTTAATTGAAACATAATTCTTTGATTTGCTATCAAAATTTTTTTTCATAAAATAAAAATTTGTATGATGCAAAAGTTTAGACACAAATACGAGATTTTGCTAATTTAAAGTAGATAATGGCCTAATTTTGCATTTTTATTAATGAATTGTATTTTTTATATGATAAATTAAAAAAACACGATATCCGGTGAACTAATCGGATTTAATAGCAATATTGGTTCAATTTTACACCAACAGACAATATAGTCACTTTAATTCTTTATTCAATTCATATTTGCTTCAATTGTACAATTTAACATCTCTAAATACGAACCGAATGCCTACCAGTCCATCACCTTAAAGTTTTTCAACGAATTCGTAGATTTAGAGTCATGCATTGGCCAATTTCTTGATGAAAAGTGCAGTCTTTCCCATATAAATCACAAAATAGCGACATATTATTCTATTTTGCACTTTAGTACAATACAGAGATAGTCACCTCTTCAAAAACGACAAAAAATTAGGTAATTTTTACGTAATTCACTCCACACCATTACGAATTCCTTCTTTATACTGAAGTTTGAAATTTCTTGAGAAAAAACGGTTTCTTTGAACCGGTTACAATTTAACCGGTCTCTTTAGTGCTATTTAAACACGTTCGGTTTAACCGAATATTGAAAAATAAGCTTTTGAAAACACCAGTTTTTTCCTTCAAAAACGAGGAGGAACGTTTATAATGGTGTGGAGGAAATTACGTTGATGAGACAGACTTTTTTTGTCGTTTTTGAAGAGGTGACAATCTCTGCATTGTACTAAAGTGCAAAAAAGAATAATATGTCGTTATTTTGTGATTTTATATGGGAAAGACTGCACTTTTCATAAAGAAAATCGGTCAATACATGTCTCTAAATCTACGAATTCGTTTCAAAACTTTAAGGTGATGGACTTGTAGGTATTCGGTATAGATGTTAAATTGTACAATTGAAGCAAATATGAATTGAATAAAGATTTAAAGTGGCTTATTGTTTGTTTGGTGTAATATTGAACCATATTGAATATTAAATCTGTTTAGTTCACCGGATATCGTGTTTTTTTTAAAATTTATCATATAAAAAAATACAATTCATCAATGAAAATGCGAAATTAGGCCATTATCCAATGTAAATTAGCATAATCTCGTATTTGTGTCCAAACTTTTGCATCATACAAATTTTTATTATATGAATTTTTTTTTATAGCAAGTCAAACAATTATGTTTCAATTATAGCATTTCAAAATACTTATTTAATATGTTTAGAAGGTTTTTATAACTCTACTACCACAATTCTAAATTTTACAGCTAAATGAAGTCATTGTCTAAACTTGTGCATCGCAGTGTATTATGAGATAAAGTGGTTATTATGAGATGAGTCAGTAAAACTTTTTTAGATTTCGCAATATAATATGTATAAGAACGGATTATCAATTTTGAAACATAAAACAAATTTTTCATTCTCATTATCATTCAATTATTCATTCTCATTTTTAGAATTTAGAGTTTCAGATTGATTGAGATTTGTATCTTGTGTATTTCAAGCATAAAAGTTATTGTTATTTTAAAAGAAATGTCCCTATTCTTTATTAATAGTTATTCTTTATTTAGACAACGATTTCCTATTCCAATAAAAATAGCTATTGAAATATTTTTCATTATTTCTTGTTTTAGTTACTAATTTATTTTTTATTTTCCAAGCTGAATTATCAATTTACGGATAATGACATGAAATAAGATAATTACCTGAGCTGTGTATGGGTATGAAGATTCAGTGTCAATTCCACCATTCTGTTTAATGTAATCAAATGCCTGATCCATAAGACCTCCTTCACAACCCATGTTACCTAAAAATAAAACAGAAATAGCATTAAATATTTTGATTAAAATCGTGTACATCACACAGTAAATAATATTTACAGCACTTTCTTCTATATTTGATAGAAGCTGCTGCTGTAAAAACGATTAAAAGCGCTCTCCTGTACTTTATCAGCTTGAGCACGCAACGCAACGTGAAATGATGTGACCTCGGTCAGTGTTCTTTTCTATCAATCGCAATTATTTTTACAGTGTACCAAAACAATTTTATTTTGGATTATAACACTATTTTTTGCCGTTTATAAGTTCGATAGAATTTACACAAACTACTAAAAATAGGAAATAAATTCAATATTTAACTGTCGAATTAGTTTAGATCACTTTTTGTATAAAATAAATACATATTTTTAATTCTTGCATAGTAAAAATAGTTGCAATTTTAGTGTATGCTGGAGTATGTGTAGAAACTAGAGATGTACTATGCTGAAGAATATACAATCGAAAAGAAAAGGACATTTAGAACTAGTTCCATTCTCCCCTTTTCTATAAAAATGATGGAAGGTAAACTGGTAAACTTCCACCAGTTTTATAGAGTAAATTTATACCAAATTCATGGAGTAATGTCACACGAATAAGAAGTATAATAAGTTTACACCTAGTTTGTGGTGTAACTTTACTTCAAAATTTAGCGTAAGTTTGGTGGGTGAAACATGTAATCTACTGCTGTACATTTCATGGAGTAAACTGCTCATTTGTGTAACGTTACTCTATAATTTTTGTAAAAATACACTCCATAAAACTAGAAAAACGTTACACAAAATTTTTACATTGAGTAGGGTAAAATTTACCTTCTGGTCCGGAGCAGTCTACCAGGTTTTGTTCACTGAGGGAAACCAACTTTCCGGTCCTCCGTGCGTGTTGACCTTCCAGAGATCCGGTGGTGGAGAAAGCCCAGCAAGATCCGCATTGTTTCTAAGAGAATAAAATAAAAGTTTGAGTAAAACTATGATAGCATAGTAAAACTAATAAACTATTTTTTATAATATAATATCTGTGATCCTACGGAGAATATAAGTTTCCCTGGTCAAATCAATACAGAAAACATTCGTGCATAACAGATAGTTTCTGTCTTGCTGGGCAAGGTACGAACAAACATTAACCTACGTTATCTAGTATACATAAGGAAGGCATAAGGATTTTTTTTCAAAATGAGCAATCTATATCAGTGGTTACAGATATTTGTTTATAAAAAAAATGTGTATTTGATAAAATTTAAAGTTATTTAGCAATAATTTTTTTTTGTAAATTTTTTTAAAAGACATTTTTCTCTACAAAAATAAAAAAATATTCTATTGTCAAACAGAATTTACAGTGTGTACATGAAAGAATTATTTACTCCCATTGAGGAAGTATGTCACCTTTTGATTTACTAATCACAACGCTATCACTTTCCCTCATAAAGTACCATATAATACTTTAAAAATCCCAAAAAAACTTTTCATTCACATCAACGTTGAATTTTTATTAATTACACAACAGCCTATGATAAATAAGAAAAACTTAACTTAAGTAGTTATGAATTAAACGCATTATACATAAGAAAAACTAAGTTTGAGTTATGAAATAAAAGTATTGTACATAAGTAAATCTAAACTTAAGATATAAAGCAAACGTATCATTCATAAGAAAAACTAAGCTTAATTTCTGAAGTAAAAGTATTATATGCAAGAAAAACTCAACTTAAGTTATGAAGTAAACGCATTATACATAAAAAAACTAAACTTAGGAATTAAACGCATTTCATAGGAAAAACCTAATTTGCTTTATGAAGTAAACCAATATAGTATGCATTATAAAATCAATATGTTATTTAAAAATATTCCATAATTGTGTTTCTAACCTGGTTTTTGACAGGGGTGACGATTCCCTTGTCCCTCCAGTCGACAGTGGTAGGCACCTTGGTGGTAATTTGAGGGAAGGGTGCCGTTGAGTTGTTTACTTTTACACCTTTGTATCCGTTCATCTGCCTCACGAAGTCATTGTGCAACTGGATAAATACAAATAACAAAGCTCATTGTTACATGTAAAGCAATGCAAGTTTTCGATGTAAAGTAAGTAAAATGGACACAAATATTCATTATTATGATCATGTTGATGAATCCAAAATTTAAATTTAATTATATTTTTTATATATAATTACATTACAACGAACATCCTAAAGTAGTGGAGAAGAAAGTTGAGTTATTAATTTTTATATTATGTAGCTTAGCATTTACGCACTTTATAGCAAGGTAGTATGCTAACATGTATTTAAATATTAGTTCGCACATACACGTTTTTTAAAAGAAACTTTAATCGAGTTTCACAGAAAAATTTATGAAAACAAATTATACTTAAACAATTTAAAAAAAAAAATTAAAAAATCAGACTTCCTTTATTTTAACAAATACAAAATTTATTTAAAAAGTAAAAGATCAGTACTAAGTGTCATAATAAAAGCCTCAGCATTTCCTAATTCCTTCAAATCATTGTTCAAAGATATTAGCTGTAAGTATTGCATTTTACCAAATTAATGAATTCACAATCTATATAATTCGCCAAATGGTAAAACAAATGCCATTATACGGTTTTATGGTGACTTATGGCAAAATTGAAAGCGTAATATTCCGACAGGAAGACGCAAAAGTACGATTTCCCTGACTTGGAATGCTTTACTAGATTTTGTTGTTTATTCGAAGAGAGTAGAAGAATTCATGAATAATCTTGACAGTTATTGGAAACTAGTTCAGATTTAGAAATATTTTGGACCATCCTTGCTGGGCCTCTGGCGGCCTGTTGTTAGTCGACAATTTTTGTATTTGTATTTATGTTTAAAAGAAAGTAGAAGATAGATTTAGAGAATGACTTACCAAGTCAGCAAACTGGTTGAGCCCCTTCCTGTATGTGTGCTTTCCCAGATCGTGTTCCAAGTTATGCCTCAAAATGTTGCGGACATTCATTTCGAACGCTTCTCTTCGTGGTGATTCTTCATAGCGTTTGTATACTTTGCCGAATGTTTTCTAAAAGTCAAACAGTTTTCATTTGAAAAAAAAAAGGTTTAAGGTAACAGAATAATTTTTAAATATATTTTATGAAATAATATAAGAATCTAATAACAACTTATACATTAAAAAATTATTTTAATTAAAGTGTTGTTAATATATGTGCTTTATATTTTACTATCCATGAATAAAAATAACAATACACTTTTTGTTTTTTTTTTTCATTTGAGGTTCAAAATACAACCAAACTCAAACTCATCAATACAACATTAGTTTGTAAAATAGAATGAATATAACGATTCAATTTTTTTAATTAATTAATAATAAAGACTAATCTCCTCGGCGCAACAGCCCGTTAGTTACCCATTTCAGACCATTCAGCTCCGTGTTCTACCTTATTCAGCATGGTGCCCATTTCATCTTACTTGACCAAGGGTACTAAGATGCTAGGCATATGTCCCGGCTAGGTGGTCAACCTCACGCGGAACACCCAGTACTTAGTTATCAAGCATGCTGGAGACTCATTTTACCGACCCACTTAAGAGATTAGGATGAGTCGACCTACACTGTTAAAAAATATGCACTTTGTTTCACCAAAAATGTGGTTCCTAGTAGCTGCAACGGCTATGTGGTGAAACGTTAAACCATATTTTTGGTATTCGGTTGAACCTTTTGTCAGGTTTTTGTTTCCGAATCCAGAAAAATGGTTCAACCAAACACCGAAAAAAAGGGGATACATTTCACCACACAGCCGTTGCAGCTACTAGGAACCAATATCATGGTGAAACCAAGCACAAAATTTTTAACAATGTAAGATGCCAGGCATATGTCCCGGCTAGGTGGCCAACCTCACGCGGAACACCTAGTACTCAGTTACCAAGCATTCTGGAGACTGATTTTACCGACCCACTCAAGGGATGAAAGGATGAGTCGACCTAGCACAATGCGGGACTCGATCTCCGGACCTGTGGCTTGGCAATGAGAAACACTACCACTAAGCCACTGGGCCTCTTATTTAATTATATTTAATTTTTCATTTACTTCGTTTCCTTTGATTCACTTTTACGAAAATTTATGTAGCTTTTATTAACTTTCGTGCAGCATAAGAATAAATATTATGCAATAATCTGCATATATTATGCAATATTAAATATTATATTATTATATATTATGCAAATGCGATACCTTAAAATTGAACCAGTGGTCATCAAGGTCCGAATCGAATGATGCAACACAGTTGATTGCAACAAACATCAACACCGCCACAAGCGACAGTTTCAGAGGCATCTAATAAGAATAACAAAATACATAAAATTTAATAAAAAAGTTGATGAACCAGAAAACATATTAGTATAATAAATCGTAATTAAATATTAATATATTAATTCGCGAATGTTTTAGTTTATTATTAGTATTAATTTTAACTTGAAGTGTTTTTAAAGTTCCTTATGAAAACTTTAAAAATATTTTAAGGGTTTAGACAGATTATCGGTAGTTAATTACGAAAATTTAAAGTATCTGTATTTGCCAAAATTTTATAACTGATTTATTTAAAATTAACTTCAAAATTATTATTCATTAAAATAGATTAATTATATAATTCGAATAAATTTTAATTTTAACTCTTCGCATGTTTCATGTTTTAATAACGGTAACACTAAAACTCTTATTAGTATAATTTTATTAAGTATAATTTTTTTTATGTCGGATAGTTATTAGAAAGTTAGAATTTTCTTAAATGTTATACTGTAGAGATGAGAAGTTCTTAAAAAAGGCAATGAGTGTAAGAAATTTCATGCATTTTAAATTAATACATTATTCATTAGAAGTAAGATATTGTAACAACAGTAAAACGTTAAGTATTTTCGTGTTTTATTGTTAAATAATTTAAACGGATAATTTTAGGCAGCTTTTATAACTGCTATAGTTCAATTTCTAAAGTACTATAAAATATAAGCCAGTTAAGGACACTCAAACCTCAATACCCATTAAAATATTTATTAAATAATGACAAGTATAATATTGAATAAACTAATAAATATCGTACAAGAGCCAAATAAGTTTTTAGATATTTTAAAATGTTGTTTCTAGTGGCTTAATCTTTCAATATAAGTGATTACTCTATTATAGTATAATAAGTTATGCTCAATATATTGACTATTTTTAAGTTTCCATATTATTGAATTTATTTATTAAAAAACTTTAAAATTTATATGTATACCTAACTAACACTTATAAGATGTATTCGGCAATTTTTTTTAAGACTTTCATTATATTGTAAAATTTTACATTTATTTAAAAAGGCTCATTTAATATTTACAACTGCCATTATTTCAATAAAAGCTACTTAACTTATAAGCATCTATTAAATTAGATTTTAAATGGCTATTTTCCTAAAATCCTGTAATATTACAGAGAATTTCTGGAGGAGGCAAAGTTTCCAAAAAAATATCCTTATGAAATGTAGCAAAGCAATAAAGAAATTATTCATGCATAAAAAATATTTTCTAAGTTAAAAATAGGTTAACCCATAACCCGCATACGAACCATCGTCAACTGTTTAAAAGTCAAGCACGGCGTTGACCATATTTTAAATTGTAATAAATACAGAAAAAGTCTGTTTGACAGGTGAAATCTGTATAAGTAGCAACATATTTTATATATGTACGTATAAATTGCGCCTTTCGGTAATCAAGATGTAATTTTTCATTAAATTTCAGTAGTTTTGTAAAACATTTTTTTTTATTTAGGCAAATAGCAGAAATATCTGTTCCCTAACATATTTTTTTGCAATGTGGTTATTATGGGATTTTTTGGTGGTTAGAAATGTAGCCTAACAATTTCTTAAAAATTTAAATGTCAACTACAAAACTTTATACACCACTTGTTTAAAATTTTACCGCATTTGTTGATTTGAGAAAGATTTTTATATAGTATCCAAAAACTAGGTTGTATTAGGTTGTCTGATATAAGTTTAAGAAGTGTTCATAACTTGTCAAATGACTATTTGGAAATTAATTTTAAAATAAATCAAGTATAAAATTTCGGCAGGTAGTTTAAATTGTCATAGTTAACTATTGATCATCTGTTAGGTCTAAAACTTAAAAAGTATTTTTAAAGATTGCATAAGAAATGTTTAAAACTTTATTAAAATAAAAAAAAATAATATTAAACGAAAACTTTTCTGAATTAAAAATAATAATTTCTGAATTAAAATGACGAAATATAGTTGACTTACTTAAAAGAATTAACTTGCTTATTGAATTAATAGTAAATAATACTTACGGTTTTGATAAAAAGTGTTAACAACGGAAGAATACTGGTATGGATACACCTCCTATAGCACTGGTAACTTTCGGCTAATGTTTGGCTTATTTATATAAATAGATAGTACAAAATATCAATATCATCAGCACCATAATTGCATATAATTTTCTTGGAACTCTCCAACTGTTATCTGGAAATCACCCAGATGCGTTTAAACTGATATCGAAACAAAAGAATTTTAAGGTCCAAAAAAATATGAGACATCAATTTAGTTATCTGAATGACTGATACGAGGTAGTTTTAAAGTGTTAATATCTTTTAAAATTTGAATTTATCGCATTTCGGTACTCATCATGGCTACTACAATCTTTAACTGTGTGAATATAGCATTATTTAAAATCCGTGACTGTTTTCATGTGGCAGATAGGTAAGTTAGATAAGATTAACCTATTAGTGATTAATTTTTTTTCTTCGAATTATTGACAATATGTGAGGTAAATGGTACAAGATTATTCGTAAAAATAGTAATTAATAACTTAGCTAAACTGAAATAAATTTAATAACTGATTTTTTTTTAATTTATAAAAAAACATTCCATTTTTGGGACGCTAGGCAAGAGAGGTTACATTATTTTACCCGCTGTACAATTTCTTTCATTTTAGCCTTTCAGAGAAACTTCTGTGATGAAAACGCAATTATTAATCAAATAATTATGTTATTATCATAAATAGAGATTTCAAAGACTTGAAATCATATAAATATGCATATACTAAAGAATAATAAATAAAAAATAGTTATAATTCCATAAAAATAACTTTTTTAACATGGATTTACAAGAAGCTTTTATGCTTATTTCCAGTGACATTCCCTGAAACTTATTTCATGAAGTCCTACTTGATAATTATTGCATTTCTTAATAGCTTTTCAAACAATGGGTCCATATAACATGTATCGGTTTTCCAATATTATAATGGAGAACATCATCATAGCTTATATATTCAGATAACTATTTTTTTTTTAGATCGACAGGAGTTCCTCCAGAGCCACATTTGCAACATTTTTGAAAACACGAAAGATATATTCTTCTACTAAAATTCAATAAATTCATTGATTTGGCCGATTTATATCGAAATACATTAGTTAAAAAAATTCCAAGCATTTTGAATGGAACAAATAGAAGCTACTACCATTTTTTAGACCGAATGAAAATACAGTAACTGCTGATATTTTGACAAATTCGTTCGGTGCATCTCATGTTTGTATTGTATTATGCAATTCAAAATGGGTGATCAGCTTAAATGTTTCTCTTCCGGGTATGACCATTTCTAGTGAGGCCACATTGATTTAAAAAAGGTTACATGTTAAATTAAGTAATAATAAGAACACGAGAGATAGTGTTTTGAAATTAAGTATATATTAAGGCATATATATACACTGCTCAAAAGAATTAGGGGACACGTGGTTTAAACCCTTTCATCCCCAATGATTCCATTATGAATCCTCAACTTTCGATTTTTTTTCTCACTAAGTTAAGCTCACACTTATTTATCGTTAGATGGAAGAATCATGTCTTTTGAAGAATTAAATAATGTTTGTTTTAATTAAAAGAAAATGTGAAAAAACATGGTAAAATAAAATTCACCACCAAAAACTTTTAAGAAATAAATTGACCCTAAATTCTTCACGCTTGCATTCTTAGATGTTTAAAAATTGATTTTAACTTTTTTTAACAAATAAAGTTTTGAAAAAATTGTTGTTAGAACCTATTCAAAAGTTATGACTCCAATTCTTTCCCCTTTCATTTTAGTTTAAAAAATTAAGATCCCCCCTGTTTTTTACCATTTCATTCTGGATGCATTTAACGAATCTATTTCACAAATTTTAGATTTTTAGAATAAAAAATAAAACGTTGAAACTGAAAGGGTTGACAAAAGTACGCAAAGTGCTCCCCTAATTGTTTTGAGCAGTGTGTATACAGTTGTGTAAAGTTTTAATACTGGTTCCTTAGTGGAAACGAAAATAGGCTTCTTTGTTCTTGATCCCCATAAGAGCGGGAAATAACGGTAGAAAATTAATAAATGTGTAATGTGCCTAACATGTATAAAAAGAAATAAGTGTATTGCAAAAATTACGTTACGAATATGTCTGTATTCTGTAGTAAAACTATGTTCAGTTTTTGTTTTAACCCAATGCGGTAGAATGTTTAAAAATAATTTATAAGTTTAATTAACAAGGTTTTTAGGTATCATATTAATAAAAAACATATGTTACTAATAACATCTTAAACTATTACAAAAATTTGGCATTTAATGTCAAGTCTCCGTGTAGAAAAATGAAGTTGGAATGTGCTTTATTATCTCTCTACATCCAAATTAAATTCATTGAAACTATTCTACCTTATTTTTAAATTTAAAATTTTGTTACCATTACAAAATAACAATAACTGCTGAAGTTCAATATTCAATATCAAGTTCCGTAAAACAAGTGGTGTAGGAACGTACCTTATTATTCCTCTCCCCTTGAAATTCAAATTCATTGAAACTGTTATACTTAGTTTAACATTTCATTCTTAATTTCAAATAAAGTAAAACAAATGAAGTCAAAACGTATCCTATTAGCTCGCTTCCCTTAAAATTTATTGAAACTATTCTACATAGTTTTAATTTGAAATTTTATTACCATTACAATAACGACTATTGTTAAACTTTAATATTTAATATCAAGTCACGTAAAATAAATGGAAAGTCGCCTCTCCCCTTCAAATTCAAATTCGTTAAAACTATTCAACCTAGTTTTAATTTAACATTTTATTTCCCTTAAACGCCATGCCCCAATACGACAAACAACCACCCTATCAGCATCTCTCTTCACCCCCCCCCCCCCCCAAGTGGAAGCACCCCTGTAACACGTTGTCCTCCTCATTCCCATTTAATTGACCAGACACACCATTTCCCGGTCTCTTAGCAAGTGGCCTAGGCATCAGATTAATAAAAAGCATATGTAATTATTTACATCTTGAACAATTACAAAAGCTTGATATTTAATGTAAATTTCTGCAAAACAAATGAAGTCATAACATGAATCATTAGCTCTCTCCACTTTAAATTTATTAAAACTATTCTACCTAGTTTAAATTTAAAATTACATTACCATTACAATAAAAACAATTGCTAAAGTTTAATATTTAATGTATATAAAACAAATGAAGTCGGTTCATGGCTTATTAGCTCGCGCTCCCCTACAACTTCAAATTAAGTAAAACTATTCTACCCAGATTTAATTCAAAATTTGATTTCCCTTAAACCATACCCCAATACGACCCCCCCCCCCTATCAGCATCTCTCTTTATCCTAACCCCTGTAACACGTTGTCATCCTCATTCCTATTTAATTGACCAGACATACCACTTCCCGGTATCTTAGCAAGTCCTCTATCTTGCAAGGGAGACAGGGAAACGGCTGGACCGATTCTATGTGTGTACCGAGAGAAATCATCCGAAAGTCCTTTATCTTAAAGGTTGTGAGAAGGATGTTGAACGAGGACTAATGTGGTATTTGTAGGATGTTGTTTATGAAAGTTAAATAAAGGTATGTTTTTTCGAGGTTCTAAGTCTTTATTTTTTGACAGGTAGATTATTAAAGCCAGGTTCCTATTTTACTCATTACTTGAGCTACTATTTGTAAACTGTATTGTAGGAAATAAGGAACTTCTTATAGGAGCATTTTGTATTAACCCCAAATCCATGAAGTGATGCGACGGTAGGTGTCGTCTTCAACAATGGCCAGGAGAGGACAGCATCACTACCACACTCTCTGGAAGAATCATTTACTACCTCATTCAAGAGCAACGCTATGGAGAGCAGCACTATCGACTTTAAGTGGATCCTTCGAGTTTAGAGGCAGATGCCAAACAGAGGATCGCAAAATTGGCCTGTCACTCACAGAGGCATTGATTTGGTAATGGAACTAGGAGGACTTGCTAACCAGGCTATCGGTCTTGATAGAACCACTACTTCACTACTCCAAAGTATTATTCCTAAAATCAACGCGCAATTTCTTTTGAAACTCAATTTAAAACAGATTTTTTCAATTTAAGATAACAACTCGCATTAAGATAAATGCATTATTTCGTACTAATGTAAATAAAAAAGTTACCGTTCAACAACTTAGAACAGAATTCGAAAGGATGTATAGACGGACAGATGACGGACGGAAATCCCCAAAATGTCAATGACTAACTTTTGAATTTTTTTAGGTGTTTTGAATTAAAAATTAAAAAGGAAAAAATTGTTCAATTGTGATTGATTAATCGATGCCAAATTAAAACACAATGCCATGTATCTTTATCTCTTAAAAGTTGTTTGCATACAATTTTTTTTACCGAGATTCCTTTTTCGTCTTTGGCTCGCGTTTCATGCGCAAATGTTCCAATAATGTTTCTGTATTTACTGCTGTGCTATATGATCACAGTATTCACAGTGGACATGTTAAATGAATTTTATCTTTCAAATGTGACAGGATTATGGATACAGGATACCATGGATTATTTTCAATTAAAAGTAGACCCGAAATCTTGCCAGGGTCCAGTCCAATAAACAGTAAACTTCCTCTAACTGTTTTCCCAAACCAACAACCATAATTTCTTTTCTTAAATGATTTTGGTAATGACGCGGACTGGAGATAAAGGGGGTCGAACCCTCTTGTTCGAGGGAACAGAAATGACCCTCTCAGGGGCGTAATTTAGTGGAAGGAAATACGCGAGGGCTGCGGTTTGCTCCGGTGTCAGAAGCAGATGGTTCTTCAATGCAATCATGTCAGATGGTGGAGAAGGAGTTTGATGGGTGCTTTCGAGTGCTCTGTGTAATGATAGGGAAGGACATTTCTTAAGAGGAATAAATGACTTTATTGGATTGTTTGTATCAGTTCGAGCGATTTTTCTTGAATGATGCTTTCGGAATATTTGTCGTTTTATTGGTAAAATTGTCGTTATATTTTTGAAGATAGCGATTTGTGGTTATTCGCTGAGTAATTGTTGTACTAGAGCGACATGAGGGCTATTCTGAAGGTAAGGTAAACTGCAGCAACCACAGCAATAATCTGGTCTAGTTTGTCCCTGAAATAATCAGTCATTTAGTGTATTTTCTTGTAGCTTAAAATTATTCAGTTCTTACAACAACAGTCCAAGTTATTAGTCTATATACCGCAGTTTTCCTACCCACAGCAGTATTGATGATTTTTACTTTTAAAGTGTAGTCAAGTAACGAGGCTGACACCAAAACCCAACTTATAGCAATATCGCACAATGTTAAAAATGGGTTTTCAATTTTGAGAAGATCATTGGTTCATAAATCTCCTAATACATTGTTCTTAAATTTGACATTATGCGTTTTCCGAATTCGATATCAGGCATGCTCTTATTATTAAGACTGATTGAAAAGAAAATTAGCAATCGTAGCAGGAATTTTTAGAGAAGTAGATGGCAGCACTGAAATTATGTTTAATGAGTAGTTATATTTAGGGAACGAAGTTTTGTTTTGACGACGCGACGCCGGGTAAAACTCACAATGATATGAAGATCCAGCTTTAGAATATAGTACGAGACCTTAAAGTTATGGCGATAAATATCTAAAAATTAAATAACTACAGTTATTTAAATTTGAAAAAAATATGTTTACAATCTAAATGAAAAGATTTGATCAGTCGAAACTTAAATTTTTAAAAAACTATTTCAATGTTTATTAAAAATACATGCGCCAAACGAAAAACTATTGACATATTTTTAAATATATTGATAGATAGCAATAAATTCTAAAAAAAAGCAATGAAAAAATTGCAAAAACATTACGGAAGACACAGGAAATCATTTAAAATGTACAATAAACATGTTTGAGGAGAGATTTCACTATCTCTCAATCAACAAATATGTTTAGAGTTCGTTTGCCATAGCATTTTTATAAGCTGCATCCATCAAGTAGTTGCTATGACAACTCCGTAGGATAAAAATACACCAGCCATAGAAAGCAGAAGGCGTGGCCTCAGTTCAAACACGCCCCATCCAGTAAATGTCATCCGAAACCCCTCCGACGCCCCACTTAGCAGCAGCATTGTCGACGTTTCCTGACGCCCACGTCGGCGGCACAACGCCGCGTCGCGCCGAAGTGACGTCCACAGCGCGTCGCTCTCGTCCCTCAGCTTCGACCCACGCATAGTCAAGCGCACGAAGCAGCCGCACGTCCACGCGAACGCCGACGCGCAACTTAGCGTCCGCAGCACGCCGAGGGACGTCTCTGCCGACGCCAACGCCACCAAGTTGAGGAAGTTGATAAATACTAGGACGTACAGGATGAAGACAGCCGGAGACGTGACGTCCTCTACCTCTTGGTGAACGCGCGACAGTCGCACTGCAGAAGACAGCGTTGCCCTGATAGCGTCGTCAAACGTCGATGCTGACGACGTCAGGCGGCGACGCGAATGTTTGATCGTCTGACGCAGGGCGTCCTGGAACGTTGCGTACAGGAAATGGAACATGGTCATGCACAGTGTGGGAACGACGAAAAAGTGCAGCGTGTACGCCGTCATTAACATCGTCAACGTCACAATTTCTGTGTTGGATTTCGTTCCTATCGTGAATGAACCAGTGTTTATTGCCTGAGTCTTAGTGTCCAGCCAAAACTCTTCTGGATTATGGATAATGAACAGCACACAGGGTAAGGTACAAGACAACGGAAATGCAACGCTGATGGTGCATGCAAAAATGAGTGGCCGCCTCTTGCTGATGTATCGTATTCTAAAATCATAAAAAAACCTATTAGGCACAGTTGCAATATACACTTAATTTATTTTAAAAACATTGTATGAACTTAGTATATATCAGATAGTATATATCAATTTACATTTCTTGAATATACAAAATTTATGAAAGTATCAAAAAAGATATATTACACACTAAGACGGAGCGTAAAAAACTATTTTTGGATTTTGGTTTTTGGCCTAGTTGCGAAAAAGTTTTGTACTGATAGGCATGTCATGTAAACAAAATTTCGTGAAAAACAAAAAATATCATCCGGTTCCATTTTGTCCGTGAATTTCAGAAAATTTTACCTTATAGTTAGCATTGAGTATTTCCCTTGCTTTGTATGCATCCCTTCGCTTTTTTTCTGAAACAATATAAGTAGAAAAACAGCAACAGATAACAGTTTCAACTACAAGTGTTTTAAAACTATGCCTAGGGTTGCTTGAATTGTTATTATTTGGGTTTTATCAAAGGATTGTGGAAATTAATTCCAGGAATCTGGCATCGTTCATATTTTGAGACCCAGTATATTCTTTTACGACCCCTTCAAATGGCGCTGATTTAAGTTTACGACGCTAAACGTTAAGAGTTTTATCGAAAAAGTTGCCTTAAACAGTATCAATGCCAGCAACTCCTTTAGAGAGGGGGGGGGGGGGGGCGGATGGCCGAGTGGTTTGGACCGTTACGCTAGCAGTCTGCGCGCTGTAATGGGTGAGGGTTCGATTCCCGCCTTCGCCCTGGGAGTATATTCCTTTCTCTGTGACAGTAAAAATTCTTTTTGTGTCTGTCTTACTTGACGCAGGCTTCATAAGCGGGTCTCTGATCGAGCACGCAAGCCGGAATATATACACTCTTAAAACAAAAGAGTGAAATTCACTCCTATAGGAGAAGTGCATTTTCGGCACCGGAAAGGAGTGGAAATTAACTCAGACTGAGTTAAAACCGCTCGTTTTAAGAGTGTAGGACGCAGATTGTTTTCTTTTATTTCTTTTACCCACTCCGAAAAAGAGTGAAATTCACTCCTATTGGAGAAGTGCATTTTCGGCACGGAAAGGAGTGGAAATTAACTCAGACTGAGTTAAAACCGCTCGTTTGTTTTAAGAGTGTATATGTAGTAGTAGTAACTCCTTTAGAACTACGTCATTTTTTATACAAATAAAAGACTGATACAAGTCAGCTGCTTCGGTATCGTTGTTTTTGAAAAGCTTGAGTATTCTCTTTTATATCCGCACGATTGTGTAGTTCAGGTCGCAAAGAGATATTTTATAGATTGCCGGGCGTAGCACATAAACCGCTGCCACAAGAAAATTGCAAACTTTTACTTTTCCTTCTGTGCCAGACGTTGTATACGTCTCACGGTTTTCTGTAGTCGCGTTCTGCTGAGGCACACGTATGTCCTGAGCCAGAGGAGAACGAGGACCAGAGACGAGGAAGTCAGCTGAAAAAGGGTGCTTCGCGTCGGGACGCCGTAGCCGAGTACGCAGCCTAAAACTCCGAGCACAGCGTAAGATGTTGATAGGACTTCATGCAAGACCTTAAGGGATATAAAAGAAACTTAAGTTATTGAGTGCATGGTTAAGATTTATGGTAATTAATTGTGTTTTCATATAGTATTAATTTGGTATATAGCAAAACGTCAAAAAATGCTGAATTTTACATGTTATAATTATTTTTTAGCATTTATATAATTTAATATACGTAATATTTTATTTGTTATCTTTAGCGATGTTGATGTTGAATAAATTTAAAAGATATATGGCTCATTTTCTTTTTTATGAAATAAGTTACTATAAATCACCGTATTTTATCACATAAATAGCATTCGATGTCCCAACTTTTATATCACCAAGGTGGATAGTAATCTTCAATTTTCAACAAGTAATATTTCTTTGGATCGATTTTATATGCACATAATTGCTTACATAAAGATGAAATAAATAATTTTACATAATAAATAAATAATTGAAACTATTATCACTTTATAGACAGACCTTTAATACAAACGTCAGAGAAGTCCTCGGGGTGTCACCATAAAAAGGAATTCCGATGACCAGAAAGGACTTCCGCAGAATTCCGAAATCGTCTAAAACGTCCATGCCTGCTCCTTCAACAGGCATTAGAATGAGACAAGGCCGAGTAGAACTCAAAAATAAAGTTGACATCCACTGCTATCCATATTGCTGAAAAAAGTACAAAATTACAACTCCAATTATCCGAAACATTTTCGAACGGGTACACTTTTGCTAATCAAATATTAATATAGTTAAACTCATAGTTTCCTTGCACAGAAGCCACGACCACGGGCGGAGCTATGAAACGCGCGGAGCAATCAGATGAAGACAAAATAAAACGGCTGAAATTTACTCTTCATCTGATTGCTCCGCGCGTTTTATAGCACCGCCCATTCTGTGCAAGGAAACTATGAGTATAACTATAATTGTGCGTATTTTTCCTACATTCAATATTAAATTTAATTGTTTAGATTTGATAATATTTAAAAGACAGTGAGTCATCAACTCAATAATGTTCGCGCTGCAAAGGTATAGATGCAGGGAAGAATAGCAATACTGCGTGAAATCGGATAATTAGGGTTAAGTTAGTAGGAATATAGATAACTGAAGTTCTCTACTGTACTTGAAATTGGTATTTAGGACTTTAAAATATTGTGGAATACAAAGTATATGAACATGTTAACTAAATGCATGATTGTTTTTTTTTTTGCGACCTCTGCGTTACATCATTAAGGGTGCAATCCCTAATCTTTACAGAAAAGCAAACAAAACTACTGCGATTGTCTTTTACATTTCCATAGGTTATCCTTTTATTTTAATTTCATTATAATTTTTACAAAGAACTTTGAGACCACATGCAGATTTTCCTTCTATATCCAAAACTATATTAAACAAATATAATCATTGTTTCTTTGAGATAAAAAACCCATCTACAATTGAATTGGTATTTTTGTTAATGTATTAATTGTTAAAATGTCATGATAGAGGAAATTCTGGAGACATAAACATGGACTAAAACATAGACGCTTTTAATACGCTGCTCAAAACAATTAGGGCCGCACTTGCGTACTTTTGTTAACCCTTTCAGTTCCAACGTTATATTTTTTATTCTAAAAATCAAAATTTGAAAAATGGATTCATTACGCATTCAAAATGAAATGGTAAAAGTCAGGGAAAAAAATTCTTAAATTTTTAACTAAAATTTAAGGGAAAACAAATTGGAATCATAACTTTTGAATAAATTTTAACAATAATTTTTTAAAAACTTTATTTGTTAAAAAAAAGTTAAAATCAATTTTTAAACATCTAAGAATGCAAGCGTGAAGAATTTAGGGTCAAATTATTTCATAAAATTTTTTGGGAGTGAATTTTATTTTACTATGTTTTTCATATTTTCATTTAATTAAAACAAACATTATTTAATTCTTCAAAAGATATAATTCTTCCATCTAACGATACATAAGTGAGAGCTTAACTTGGTGAGAAAAAAATAGCAGGCTGATAATTCGAAATGGAATCATTGGGGGTGAAAGGGTTAAAACCACGTATTCCCTTAATTATTTTGAGCAGTGAATTTTTCAATATGTAAGCACCAACTTTTTAACGGTATAACCTATGTGTATTTCAATGTCCAGCATGCTTACAATTTAGCGACAGCTTTTTAAGGATGAACTCTAAATTTGTTTCAGTTATAAACTTAATATATTGAATTCAAAAACAACAAATAACAACATTTTTCAAATAAGTATAGTAAAATGCGGGCATTTTAAATATATCTAAATTCAAGCCCTCGTTGTTGTTTTTTATTTATAAATTAGTACTTTTAATTTAGAATTCGCATTACTGGCGAAAAAATTCAATACTCACACATAAGAAACATTCTGGAAAAATTAAAAATCAGGTTATAAAGCCATCATTTATAATTGTAAAGCAGATGAAAGGTGAATCAAATTCAGGCGGAATCATTACGAAATAAAGTTCTGTTTCCTGAGTATTGAGAACGAAGAAGTTCTTATCATTTTTTGTCAATCCCCATAATTGAATTTTTGTGTTCTTGTCAAGATAAAATACTTCCTTTAAAAATAAATAATCAGTATTTATTGCTTTACACATTAGATGTCAGACGGCTCTCAGTTATCTCAGAAATTGTGATTTGCATATGAAAATAGCCTGATTATTTAATGTGCGCTTGATTAAATAATCAGGAACTGCAGTCACGAAATTAAATTCGTTTAAATGCTTGAACAAAATTTTCGGAAAATATGAAATACGCATCAAGATCTTTGCGTTTATTGGAGCTTAGAACACGCTTAATCCACAAAGAACTTCTACCTAAATAATAAAAACCTTTTTGCTCAACATTTTATTACGTAGCAAATAAAATGTATCTAGCAACAACTTAGAATTAATTAAGATAACTTCAAAATTTGAGAAAATTGAACATCAACTACGTAACTTTATTGAAACATCAATAAAGTTGCAATTTCATTTTCTTCTTTGGACACAGTGTAGGATGGCCCTAAAGTAATACTGTAAAAAAGTATTATATTACCACTTACTACCTTTGATAGAAAGGAAGGAGCGTCTTGCTAGAAAGGTACCAAAGGTAGGATTTGAACAAGTTAGTTAGTCGCTGAATGATTATGTGAATTTCTAAGGAAATGTTCTTTCAGGAATTAGCATACGTACTTTTAATAATCAAAGCTCATATAATATTTTATTATAATAGGTACCTAGGAATATTTTTTATAACGTTCTTGATTTCCCAACAACTTCGATTCGAGAGCTTCTAGTGTTACTAACAATTACCGATTTAATTTTTACTTTCAATTTTCAATTGCCTTATATGAAATAAAGTAATGAAAGTATTGCGACGTGGTCGAAAATTCAAAATGGAGATTTTGTGTTTTCTACTCGTTTTGGAGAATAAATTTTTAATATTTAAACTTTTTAGAACTTTTTAATTTTAAAAAATATTGAAATGAACTTATATGGTGAATAATAAACTTTAAATTTGTATTGATTTATTGAGTGGTAATTGAAAGTAATGTAATGTTACACCCCCTAGTTTTTTTATTTAAAAATTGAACGCATTTTCAGAATAATCAGCTAATGAATTCTCCCATTTCCTCCCAGATTAAAACTCTTCCATTAATTGATTTCTCCCATCGATTGCTCCAGGCACCAAATCACAGGACCCAACCACATCGAACCCAAAAAGGAGAAAAAAAAAGTATTATGCTTGTCACATCATCGCCATCATTAGTGAAGCAAATGCCCCCGAAATAGCGCCTCGCATTGAACACCACCTCCAGCCTTTGGTTTACGATCGAATGGTATTAAGATTCATTACTGGTTCCCTATGGCTGATCGCAAAACTTTGCCATCGATTTTTATGACCCGCAATAACCAAAGGGCATCATAACTTTGTGATAACCACGGAAGTAGGAATAAGATTTTGATGCTGTCCGGCCAAAAACGTATGCAAAACAAGTTTGCTAATTGAAGCCGCTGATTAATTCTGCAATAAGCCCTAGCAAGGACAAGCAGACGTTTGGATAACTGTTTGGCAATATTTTATTGCATGTAATTAAGCTACAGTGCATGCGGTGTATAACTATGATACACAACATAATGCGTATGTATACACAACATAATGCAAGATTTGCGCCGGCGAAATGCAGAAGTACCAATCATATGGTACATCTGCATTTCACCAGCGCAAATCTTGTATTATGTTGTGTTGAGAAAAACAATACCCATGTCAAAGTCCTACTAATCAGTAACGTCTTTGTTGGGAAGCGTCAAAAAATTATATAAAAAACAATGAATATTTAGCATTTACGTCGACGGAGGAAAAACAGAAAAAAATAGAAAAGAATAATTTTTTAAAATAAGATTTTACATCTTCCATAAGAAAAAGTGTATTAGAATCTTGTCACAATTCATATCTCATATAGTATTAAACTACATAAATTGTCATTTACTGAATGATAATCAACGATCTGGATTAAAATTAGACGTTTCGCAAGAAAATCTTCTTGATAGTGAGGGTTTTGGGGCTTATCGCACAAACTTGGTGACTTTCAAACAGCTTCACTTTATTTAGAGCCAAGTATCCCAATATAATTTTTTTCTCTTTGGCGATAACTGATGGGGAAAATGTATACGTTGCGCCAAAATGGGCGTGACTTGAAGTTATAGGCTTTGTACTGATCAAAAGTAATAATGAAATGGGGTACCATCAGTTGGGAGAGATATACAGTTGGAAGTTTTAGGTAGAAAGTTAATATTCCTATCATAAAGTGTTACAGGATTTATCGGTATAGAATTACGGTATTTATATAAAGAGGTCAGGGCAAAGTTACGTAGCTTCATACTTACACTTAAGGAGTGTTCAATAAAAAAAAACCACAGTAGGTTTGCAAAAAGAAACTAAACTTCTTCCCCACATAACTCATGCGTCTAAAAAATCCAAACACAAAATTTAGTTCTATATTAAAGTTTTAAACATCAAGTTATTTATTTTATCAATATAGCGTACCTCACTTGTTTGTGTGACATGTGGTTCGTTCTGTGAAAGTGGGTGACGGACAGATGGCCGGACATAGCATTTAAAAATGCCTTGACTTTTTGCATTATAAACGCAGTGTGGAAGCTAAAATAATAAAAGCTTTCTAGCTTTCTTTACCATTTTATATTGCTTTTAAAATACTAATAAAAAAATTAGATATTTTTTTGTGAAAAAAGTTGTGTTTGTTTATATTTTTTGCGATTACAATATTTTTAAAAAAATATATTTACACGGCAAAGATGGTAAAACGCTCGGATCAAAAAATCTATACACAAATAAAAGATTAAAACTATTTGTATTAATTTTTTAGTTTTAACAATCAAAGAAGTATTTCAAATGTGGCAATCACAATATAAGTTTCTTTGAAAACAATTCTAACTTCTTTCTACAAAGGTCATTTTATATAGTCATTCCAAACTTGATAGTTGCGGATGGAATTTCGTGCCGCTAATGCACATCATCATCGGTACGCGACCAGCACGCCCTTTCAAAATCCGTACCTTATGTGGTCTTTAAACATCCTATCTTAAATATTAGTAATAAAACATCGCGTTACTTTTTAACTGTTCCTTGTTATTCAAGAAGAAAATATTCGCGATATCATGGGGGTAGTTGTGTTTTTTCTTTGAAAACAAAAACCTGGGAAATGGTTCAACCTTATATCGAAAATGTGGTGAAATATTGCACCACATAGCCGTTGCAGTTACAATTTTTTTTTAAGGTGAAACCAAGCACAACATTTTTAACTTTGTAGTTTAAGAATTTCTCAAAGAAAAAAAAAATAAAGTTAACCAGTGAAAATTCTGCAGTCCAAAAGATGACGAAAAAACTTAAAACATACGGATAATTTGCTAAAAAGGATAATAAAAATGTTTTTGGGAGTTAGAGGTTTTCCATTCTAGATTTTAATTAGTTTTAAATATGGAACTATACTGAATTGTCTAAGGAAATCGAATCGCTTTGTTTAGACTAATGGCAAATTATGAGATTTTATACTCTGAAATGCAATATACATTATCTGATCATTTTTAAGTCTCGGTTGATGGTTAGAACGTAAGTTGAACGGGGGATACGGACAAGCAGAAGAACAAAACAAAAATAATGTTGAAGATCTGATGGTTAGAACGGAAGAGGAGGTATTGACAGAGCGTTGACGATTGGCCACGGGAGATATGGTCTATGAAGTCATATCTCTCTAACAGAGAAAGATATAAATATCTGGCTATTAAAAAGTGTAGGCTAGTGGGCTAAAAATGAAAAAAAAATATTTTAAAAAAAGTTCAATAAAAAAAATAACAAAGAAAGAAAACTAAAGATATATCTTCAATACACTAAAGAATTTAAAAATGGTTAAATTTTACAGAAATATAGCATTCAGAGAAAATCATTTATTAATTTATATATACTAACTATTCTTCCAAAAGAACACAATGTCATAACCACCCAAAAAACCTACAATTTTGACCTTCAGAGATTTTTCTTCCGGGCTCTGTTCTAACCTCTTCAATAAAGCCTTGTTGGACCCAAGGGTAGAATTGACCGAATACAGAAGAATCGCCATTAGTTCTTAAGGAAGATTTAGTGGGTGGAGTAGGAAACATCATCGGAAATGTTGGAAGATTAGAGAGCGCCCGCACAATTACTTTCTTTGATTTGGACGGCAGTTTTCATTTTTAATGGAATAATAGATGAGATTCCGCTTGGTGAGTCTGATGTAATAGATCAAAGCGAAAACGGTGGACATTTCATGGTTGTTTAATAAATTTAAGAGTTTTTTTAATTTATTATGAGAGAAGTTGTAATTTTTAGTTGGTGGTGGTGTTAGAATTTAAGATTTTTTTGTTATTAAAAATTTATTTGTTTTCCATCCACGTTTTAGCATAAGTTAAAATATGGTTCGTTTTTTTTGTAATTTTTGAGTTGGCTGTAAAATATTACAAATGCTGAGACCTTAAAAGTATTAAGAATTACAAAATAAGAAAACATAAGAATGATTAAAATTTTTGTTCAATGCAAACATTAACATTTAAGACCTTTTTTTTTAATTAAACACCATTTCTTAAGAAATGTCAATGTTTAAGTATTGATGGTGTTATTAGAAATTCCGAAATTATAGCGATCACAATTTTTAAATAAAGTTTAACATTTTCAAAATCTAAGTAGACTTTCCTTTTATGAACATTTTTGAGAGTTCCTAGAAAATGTGTTGATAGTATTATTATATTAAAAATACTGACTTTTATAACAGATAAAATTCAAGAAAACTCAAAACGCAACAAATCATAGAAACATAGATTTTAATTTAAGATGCACACCTAGTTCCAGAAATTCGCGGCGGCGTACGCAAAAAAGTTAATTGTTTAAAACTAAACTTTACTCTGCAATTCAAGATTTCAAAAAAACTTAGGCATAAAAGTTAAAAAAAATAATACTTAAAGTTGTTTCGTTTTAATTATACAAAAAAATAAACAATGACAAATAATTAATTACCTCAAACTAGCTTAAAATAATTAAAACAAACGAATGAAGTTTCGGTGTAAATAAGTTTGCACTTTGATTTATCACCTAGTTTTATTTAGGTTTAATTTAAGGTTTCTAAGAGCTTAAACGAAATATGAGGAACAAAGCAAAGCTTTTTCTTCGCTGCTGTTTTGATTTAGTCAAAAGTTTTGTACTAATGGCGTTCGCTTCAGAACAGACTGACAAAATTAACGCATTTGCATATGGCGTTTAGTTACGGTAATGATTATTAGCAGGCACAAAATGAATCTGGGAATTCTGATGAGCAAAAGTTTTAATTAACGAATGAAAAAGCTTTGTGTACAATGGCTCTTCTGATAGAGCATCACTTTTCATTCAAGTTTATTAATTAATGCTTCTTTTTCTATCAGTTTATGGCTATTTTTCTTGAATTATTTCAAAACTAAGTTTTAATGAGGTCATGAGTTTTTAATGATATAAAAGTTTTCAAGGACAGTAAAATAAATATGTAAAGTATTATTAGTTGATTTGGTGAAATTTTATGGGAGGGTACATTAGATTTATTGTGAAATTTTTTTAATTAAAATGTGAAACAAAATTTTTCTAAAGCACGACAATAATTATTTTTAGATAACTAAAGTGGAAGAAACGAAGGGCATTTTTAAAAAGAAAATTAGATCAACTCTTAAAGCAACATGCAAAAGTTATGACTAGACCTTCTCTTTTTCCAGTAATGATGGATGCAATGGAGATTTGTATTAGACAACATCAACATCACTCAGATTGAATATAACAATAGGATGTCCTTCCGTTACGTTAATCGATTAATATTTTGACAAATATATAATGAAATCATATAAAGTTTTGGAGCCTTTTATTATCATATTATTTCAAAAAATTTCTGATTATTTAATTTAGTTTTCTATGTTTAGGAAATAATCGTTTAACTAGCGCAAATGCTAGTTCTCGTCAAGTATAAACGCGCGACTGTCAAACTTTCAAAAGGTCCATTATTTAGCGGCGAAATTTGTACGTGGTCCCATAACCTATCGGTAAGATGTGGGATCGATGCAGTGATTAGCGGCAGGGTTTAATAGCAATCATCTTTTATTTATGTGGAAGATTTTGTATACAACACAGGCAAAAAACACGTCATTACAATTCCGTTTCATCACATACAACACAGAGGGCTCAACCGTCACACAGGACGGGCTTATTTAATGAAAAAGGAAGAAGGGGTGAGATTGACTTAACGAATAATCTTGCTAACAAAGGCAATTTTTAATAAACTCTCCTCGTTTATAACGCTAAAAATAAACGGTTACATGATATCCACATGATCCCACAATTACATGACATGATCCCACAATGCCTCTATTTTCTTTTAAAATCGTCTTTGGTATCGACATTCTATTTTATTCGTCCAATGATACGAAAAGTCGCAAAATGTCACATTTATTTCCAGGATAAAAAATCTACATATATAAAAGGCAAAGTCCTGACTGACTCACGTATCAACGCCCAGCCAAAAATACTGGAGGTACAAGTACCACATTTTAAGAGAATATTCTTTTTATATCGTAGGCGTCATTTAAGAAGCGATTTTTCTAAATTCGAACCCAAACGGGTGTAGGAAGGCAAAACGTGACCCTATTTTTCCTTAGGAATAGCATTGTAAGATTGGAATTTATACTTTTTTTATTTTCAATTTAAAAGAAATTTCAGCGCGTTTAACGTGAACGAAAATTAAGTATAAACACGTAAAAGCACGTGTGTTTACTTTGTAAGATTGTTTTTTGAAAATCATTATTTAATTTAATTATTGATTTTAAATCTTTTGAAATTGTGTCCTTTATCAGGGTTTTCTTTGTTTATGAAACTGTCAATTTAATACAGCTAATATAAAGGCCAATTTACTTTTGGAATTGGCGACTTTTGATTGGCGAAGTTGAAAAAATAAGGTAAGGTAGCTATACCCATCCAGTAACATGGGTTTGGGTTAGTTTGAATTATCGTCGAACTAGAGCTAACCATCGGCCATAGTTAAGTGACGAGCCGATACCTGAGTAGGCACCAATGCAAAATTTAAAGAAGTGATCGTACGGAGCGTCGGAACTTTGAAGGATATTTAACGCACACTCCCTTCACACAAGGTGTTATTCTTTGGGCATTTTTGGCTGTACGAGCCGCTTATAGGTCGGAATCTATTTAAGCGAGGCCCGGCAACGAACCTGGAACCTTCCGCATGCAAAACGAACACCGGGGCCTATGGGAAAGCCCTCTAACTCATGAAAGGGCCTGGGTCCATTCGGACAACCCCTCATATCATAATGGGAGGTATCAATTGGTATAAAATCATAGTTTACATAAAAATCACTGTTATTAAGGGTGCACCCGTGCAACGCCGGGTTTATAAAGCTAGTTATTAATAAGACGGATAAATTAAAGTTTTACTAACAGCACAAAGGGTAAAAATTTATATATTCGATAGACTCCATTTTATTACTTTAATTAATAACATGTTTATATATATGTATTTTACATGATTTACTACATTTAATATTCAACCTTGTTTATAACATTAATCGTTTATAACGTAATAAATGAGTTTTTTTTGGGTGCCTACTCTGGTGTCGGCTTGTTGCTTGAATGCGGTTTTAAATTACGACTGCCGTCGCCAATAGCCCTCGTGTAGCTCTAGTGTGGCGATCATTCAAAATAACTAACAAACTAACAAAGGGGGTTATACAGGGCGGTGCAAATAAAAGTGACCCCAACGTAGAGATAAGAATACGACAGAAATGTTGCCAAGTCAAAAACCAATACAAAAACAGGTTTTCTAACTGAAGCTATTGATCGCTTCAATATTAAGCCCAAACAAACGCTTGGCGACTTATTTGCCGGCAACTACGCTATGGTTTGAAAAGCTAGTTGAAATGAAATATAAACAAGGTTTGTAGAGCTGATCAAAAAAGTTCCCACTAGTGATTATTTCGGTCCTTATTTACTAGAGAATAGGACCTTTTTGGTTTTGGTAATACAAAACCTTCTAAATTGATTGCAAGACTCAAAATCTGGTGTTCAGACCTGTTTCGGAATGTTTTTGGACTTGTTCACGGCAGATCCTGGCTGACGCCATTTCGTAACCTAGTGGTTAAGATCTCGGTCTCGGGATCGGAAGGTCCCGCGATCGAGTCTCGACACCTCTGAAGAGCCACCGAGTATATGCGGAGTACAGCTGGGGAAAAAAAAAACCGACCCACCCTTCGTTTTTCGGCTTCTATTGGTCAAGGAATTTTGTGAAAGGTGTCATTTTTCAGGAAATAGCTTAAGGAATTGAGAACTGGCAACCAAAATTGTATAAGGGGTCGTCAACATATTAAAATGAGTACCAACTTTGAAAATTCCAATGGCAACACCCAATTTTTTTTACATAAAATGTTCAGCACCTTCAAAATACCCTAGGTATAAAAAAGAATTATTTCTTTTTCATTATTTGCCGAGATATTAAAGCATTAATTTTGAACGCGATTAGGGGGAAATCTCCAAATTGGAAAAGGTAATATTTAGGGTGTCTTTTCGAAACGACAAGCTAACAAAAGGGTTACCATAATCTCGCCAAAGGATGCTAGAATTAAACTTTTTCACTAATATTGTGATTTTTTTATGTTTTTACCCTTTTTTTTTAATTTTGGATTTTAAAATTCAGAAATAAAATAAAGGGTAGACGAGAAAAAGTTTTAATTTTAAATTAAGTCACATATACGATTATTTATAACGAACATATTTTCAAATGCGATTAGTTACAATCAGAAGACAAACATGATTATTACATTTATGTTTTACATTTTATGCAAATTTTTGTTTTATTCATATTGCTACAAAAAGTTTGTTTAAAATTCGGCACACTGGGTCTGGGACATAGCCCGACAGACGAAATCCCGACAAGTCGAAATCTCGAATGAGTCAAAATCCCGAATGGGTCTAAATCCCGAATGGGTCTAAATCCCGAAAATAGATTTTTGTCCATTTCTCGATTTTTTTTTAAATATTAGAGATTATTTATTTAGTTATTTAGTTAATCAGTTAGTTAGTCAGTTAGTTAGTCACTTAGTTTGTTAGTCAGTCAGTCAGTCAGTTAGTTAGTCAGTCAGTAAGTTAGTTAGTCACACAGTTAGTCGGTTAGTTATCCAGTCAGTTAGTTATCCAGTCAGTTAGTCAGTCAGTTAGTTAGTCAGTCAGTTAGTTAGTCAGTCCGTTAGTTAGTCAGTCCATTAGTTAGTCCGTTAGTCAGTCAGTTAGTTAGTCGGTTAGTCATTCCGTTAGTTAGTCAGTCAGTTAGTTAGTCAGTCAGTTAGTTAGTCAGTCCGTTAGTTAGTCGCTCCATTAGTTAGTCCAGACTGACTAACTTAGTCTAACTGACTGTTAATCAGTGAACTGACTGACTAACCGACTAACTAACTAACTGACTAACTTACTAACTGACTGACTAACTAACTGACTAACTAACGGACTAACTTACTGACTAACTAACTGACTTACTAACTGACTGACTAACTGACTGACTAACTAACTGACTAACTGACTGACTAACTAACTGACTGACTAACTAACGGACTGACTAACTAACTAAATAACTAACCAAATAAGTAAATAAATAAATAAGTAATCTCTAATAATTTTTTTTAAAAAATCGCGAAATGGACAAAAATCTATTTTCGGGATTTCGTCCTTGTCGGGATTTCACTTTATCGGTAATATAAACCTATACTATTACTAAACGAGAGTTACGATCTTAACACGATATTTAAGGAAAGCAAAATATAATTACGCAGAATGATTTGGCAATGATTTTTAACCAAGGCAGTGGGCACTAATCATTTTAAATAATCAATGTGGTAACAATAAAATATGCTAAACATAGAATTCCAATAATATTTTAGGGTTGTTAATTTTTACTCTAAAACACACTTTTTGAAATTGTATTGGAAATAACAAACATTCAAAAACACAGTAATCGATATAATTTAATGTTAATTATACAAACAAAATACATTGTATGCACTTGAAATAAGAAAAGATTTTTAGACATTTGACAGACATCAATAATTTGAATAAACATTTACCAAAAAACGCTTTTCAACCACCAAACAGTGATGCAAGTTAGGATCCAATTTGCTAAGTAATTTTTTACACGGTCCCTAAAATTCGTTTTTTTCAGTATTTTTACAATAACTCGGCAAATAATTGTTGTTGAATTAAAAAATTCGGGATTTTGGTTCTACTTGATCTATTTTATTGATTTATGTAACAAAAATGTGGAGTTGCTATTCATGTTTTATTTTTTCTTATTTAAATTTAAATAAAAAAATAATAAAAATGAAAAATTGATGAAAAAACTTGTGTGATTTGTTTTTGGAAAATTGAGAAGTATATAATCAAAAAAAAATTTTGGTTTAATTAATTTTATTTGTGGAGGTATGAATAAAAGTTTGTGAAACTCTTTTAACATTATGGGCGTTCAACTTTGAATGCTTATATCTCAACAAATAATGCAAATAAATAAATTTTATTTTGGACCTGGGGTATTTTGAAGATGATAAACATTTTTATATAAAAATAAATGGTTATTGCCATTGGAATTTTCAAAGTTGGTACTCATTTTAATATGTAGACGACCCCTTATACAATTTTGGTTGCCAATTCTCAATTCCTCACGCTATTTCCTGAAAAATGACACCTTTCACAAAATTCCTTGACCAATAGCAGCCGAAAAACGAAGGGTGGATCGTTTTTTTTTTCCTCAGCTGTACGTGCTCGTTAAATCTGTTGGGTCCGAAAGTCCTGTGGTCGGTCATTACGCAGTTTACCACGGGTACAGGTCCCTGGAGACTATTTCCCTCCCCTTCAGGGACATGTCTAAATTGTGGAGGTGGCGATAGATGGCGGCATCTGTCTTGTATGTGTGTGTATGTCGTGCCCGTCCTTCTTGACGAAGGTTTATAAGCGGGTCTTTGTGACAAAGCACACATGCCTGAAAATTTATGTCTACCAACCTATACATACTGGGTAATTATAGACGATTTTTTTGCAAAATTACTTGCGAAGCCAACTTTTTAATATAAAAATTTGGATTTATCAAATTTTATTGCCTAAAATAGAAGTTACTATATCTTTTAAGAACTTATAAGTAGGCATATTTTAAACGAGATATTGTTGATCATTTTAAAAGTTATAAATACATATGGAATGTAGTTTTATTTAATTCCGACCTGAAATTATTTTTTAAAAACACTCTGTTAGCATTTTAAAAGCTGGATATAATATACACCTAACTTTTATTCAATTAAGATAAATTTCGTTTTTTATTCAACAATAAAACTGCTACTAATTTAGATAGAAGTTTTCATTGTTTTTATTCTTTTACGTTCTGGAAGAATAAAAAAAAAGAAAAATAGCGTTAATTAAAATTTGCAAAGAAGGGTAATTATTTGTTGCTATACAAAAAATCTTAATTACACGTATTTGTAAAAAAAAATTATATTTGTGTTTGAATAGATTTAATAAGCTCAGCAGGACGTAAAAATATTGCGTAAACTAAATTACTTTTCGAGAAAAGGAAATTAAAAAAAAAATAACTATTATACAACAATGCATTTTGCAATATTGAATTTCCCCCTAGCATTTGTGAGAGGGATTATAAACTAACAAACTATGTGTTCTTTGCCTATTCCAAAACAGCTTACAAGGCTTATAATTAGATCTAACTAATTTACTTTGGATTCGATTTTTTCACTATGTATATATTTATAATTTTTTATTTAATTAACTTTTTTCTAGCATACGGCAAATAAAACTCATAGGCCTAATTTAAAAACAAGAGCAAGTATTTTATAAGAAATTAATAGTTATGGTAGAAGTAACTACGCTCTTACTTAAGCTCCTGTCACATAGACAATTTTATTCATTTGTTGATTTTTAGCCAAACAAATGTTTTGTATTAAATTATTTTAAAATGCAATTTGACACATTCTTAGTTGAAAGTTGCGTAGTGTTAAACACCCTTGGTTTTCTCTTATATTATATGTACTTCCAAGAGTACCTCCTCCTTCAAATTATTATTTTAACCATTTATTAACGTCATTTTCACGATGTCTATATGTTGCAGTGAATGTCCTAAATCTAGTAATTGTCAGAAAAGTTATAAAGTTATAAGTTAAAGTTAAGTATAATCTAAATAAATATTTCGGACAATGTCGGCATTGACCGGGATTCGGACATTCAGCGCAAGATAAACATGACTTAAACGTATTTTATACTGTATTTTCTAGATAATTCTTTTAAACACAGCAACAAATCCGCAGATAATAGAGCTACAAAATAGATAATAATAGAAATCTATCGTCTCTACAACTAAACCACAACATAAAAGTAAGAAGCCGAAACTTTACACCCAACATGTCTCACCCAACAACGGAAAACATCTCGAAACTGAAATTCAAAAAGTGTCGAATTACTTTTTTCCCCGACGTAATGCCTTTCTCGACACTTTAGGAGAATCGTGTTCAGATGAAAGCATTTCGGAGAATCGGATCCGTTAACTTTGAACAATCATGCTTTCAAGGCGAAGGAAATGCACCTAGAATTCACTTTTAACATAAATCAAACTTTTTTTTTATGGATTGTGAGGCGTTAGAAAAAATAATAAAGTTTAACTGGGTTTGTTATTACTTAATGTGTGTTATTATTGGCCATAAAGTCTCCTAAAATTGTAATTTCGTAGAGTAGGAAATAGGAAGGTATTAACACAGTTTTGTCTATCCGTCATCTACTCTTACACACCGAACTCGAAGTAGTTGCATCATTTGAAATGCTGGTAATTTTCGGTTATAGACTTTAAATTTTTTAAATGTATATCACTTAGAAGGTTGTTTTTTTAATAAAAAATACTAACCTAACTGAAAAAATTTACCTGAAAACTTAATTGATAAATGACAAGGTTAGTGGAAGAACGTGATAATTGACAAAGATGTAAAAACGAGAAAATTATTTTTAAGTTTTTCATTTGCACTAAGGTACGTTAAAAACGGCACCTACAAAATGTAAAAACTATACTTAACTTAAAGTTTATGAAAAGGGGATCCTGCTATCTTTCCAGGAGGAAATAACTTGTTCATTGACACAAAAATATCAATTATTTTCAAAAATGTCACTTATCATGTTCTTTCCAAAAAGATGGAACTAGGAAATACTCCAGCTGCAGAAACTGCCTCGACTCGGAACTGGATCCAAAACATATTTTCTCTTGTCCAGCCATCCTGGCAAAATTGCAGCAAATCACCAATTCGCTCTACGAAGACCTTTATGAGGACCACTGTCTGCAGGTCGCTGAAGCAGTCTATGATACCTTTGGTCCCATATAATCTTTATCCATGGACACGACATCATCATCATCATCATGTTCTTTCACTAAGCTCTTCAAGGCATTTGGAATTAAAATTAAACCATTTGGAATTAAAATTTATCTAACATATGGTTATCTCATATATTAACACTATATTTTTTGCAAAAAAAATCCATCTGAAAAACTATAAAAAATACCTATGATCATATTTTCTTATAATTTATAGTAATAAGATTTTGATGATTTGAGCTATACAAAAATATACATATGATGCAAAATATTCAATTCTGATATATGTGCCTTAACTAAAAATTAGTGTTTACTTGTGACCAGCATTTATATTAAAGAAATGAACCTTCTCAATTTATTCAAAACTGATTTTGGATTTCATTAGTATTGTAAAAAAAAGATTTATAAAGAATTTAATATTATACCTTTCTTAAGCCAATAGATCTAATTGTAACAGTATTTTTAAACCTAGAATTATGCTATTCAAATGAAACAATAAAGAAAAATATTACCACAGTTAAAGTAAATCGTTTTAGTGTCATACATAAACTGAGCATTTTTTTTCTTTTAACCTATTGTTCCACGTAATTTTAAATTATTTAAAAACTAATTAGACAAAAAAATGAAATTAAACCTAGTTCATCAAAATAATCCAGGCTTTTTATCGCTAGTATATTTCAAGAAAAAAGCACATTAAACAAAGATATAAATAGATCTCTTTACAACCTTATTATCGGAAGGCATTCGAATATGCATATGTAAAATAGGGTTGTTTTATTAAAGAATTCCCCTCTAAGTTTCTTCCTTTCGATATTTTGGTAAAAGAAGAAGAGTGTAGGGAACCTTTCTGTGGGAAAGACTCCTTTTTACATTTAGCCATTTATATGTCTCCGTAAATTACCATGTATCCAATGACACAATGATCCCATTGGTATTTCACCCGAATCCTCCAATGACATCTTTTATTGGAATTCGATTCCGGAAGATGTCAGAGTTAATTGAACATAATTTGGTTTCAGAAAAGTGCTTAATTAAATTGATGATGAAAGCTTGGGAATGCAATACAAGAAAATGCGTGCAATCTTGGAATCGGTGAATAAAGATCCAGGTTTCGATAGGATCGTGTTTTAATTATGTCACATTTCTCACGTGATATTCTGAAGTGAGATTTTGTAATAGGTACGGTGGCTAAAAATATATTCGCTTTTCCGAATGAAAGAAATATTTATAAATTGGTTAAAGTTAGTTGACTAATGAATTAGTAAATGGTTAACGAGGTCCTACACAGTCAAATATTTTGGTACAAGATTGCACCGGAATTCGGCAACTTTCTAGCTATTTGGAGCGTGAATTTACCTATTTTGTGGTAAAACCATAACTTTGATACATTGCAAAAACGATAATCCCGCACTTCATATCCTTCATATACCCGACAGCAAGAAAGTTCTAAGATTCGTGTGCAATCTTACATCAAATTTTTAAATTGTAAAAGGAGGACTTCCACATTCATTCTTCTTATTTCACTAAATTGTTTAAATATCAACATGATGGGAAACTATCCTATGGGCATGACCCCTATTTACATTTTGCAATTCAAGTAATGTAGTTGTCTGTTAATGAATCAAATTAACAATTTATAAATTCTTTTAAATGCAGAAAAAAAATCGACTTGGATATTACATACGAAACTAATAATTTCACAAATATGTCAAGAACAACAAGAAATTCTTAAAGAACTAAAATAGCCTACTTTCCTGTTACTTAAATACTTACTGAAATTCTAATCGGGAAACAACTAGGCTCTTAACAGTAAAAATCATCAACAACCGTTTCTACACTAGATTTATACACATTAGAAAAAAAATCGCTATATACAGCATCCAGCTATAATTTAAACTTCTAGAGCCAAAATCAACTATTTTCCTTAATATTCTTTCGCAAATTAACTTACTATTATTTATCGTCTGCTCGATTTATTTGTAGTTCGAAGAATAATTAAATATTTATTAATAACAAAAGTAATGAAACCACTCCAAACTGCATTATAAAAATACGAAATGTAAATTAAAACTAAGCGTAATTGTATGCAAAAAATATGCCTTGCCGCTTTCTTGGTAAACTATTAATGATCAATCAAAGAATCACATTGTGCTACATTTTATGACGTCATTCTAAACTGATTCATAAAAAATTATTTTGCTTCAAATATAAATAAGTTAGGGAGAATTGGACATCTAGGGCATTCTTTACTTCTTGTCACCAACTTTACGTTATTTTTTAAAGGTTTTCTCCAGATACATTTTTCGCCAGCTTCAGGAGAGTTACAATCTTTATCTGGGAATTTTCTTATAATTGTAGAAAATGTTACTTATATATTCTAAGAACATTAATGGTAAAAATGTTGCAGCTCAGTAATGTTCTGTAACGTTACCAGTTTTGGCTAAGCTGCCCAAATTTTCCCAGTAATCTTCCTGGGTTTGTTTTACAGAGTTCATTGAACTTGAATTTTTTTAGTACCTATCTGTTTTCTGTGTATACTCTCATTAGTAATTTCAGTTTTTTACAACACCTGCTTAAAAAGAAGAAAAGTTAGTACGTGTCTTAAACCATTTTGAAAAGTTAGTTAAAAAATTTACCACATGCGTATTTAGAGAATTTGAAAGTGCTTTCGGTATACGAGGCACGTTTTCTAAATCAACATGTTTGGACTTAGCCACTTACTGTAAAAGTAAAGAGAAGAAAAGGCGGAATACTGGCCCTGGATCGCGGATCATTTGATGGGGGAATGTCAATGTTAGCACCAACTGTCAATACTTGAACCAGTCTTGAAGATAAGTCTATGACAAATTTTTATTTTAAAAAGGTTTTTGATAGTTAAAAGTGAAATTTTACACCCATTTTTTTCATTTTATCATTTTACGAAAAATAGTTTAATAGTTTTCATTCAGTTTTAGTACATAACATTGTTTATGAGCTTGATTATCATAATAGTTACTGAACATGTGATATTTCTAATAGAAAACAAGTTGTATTCTATTCCCATCTCCGTTAGAAAATTTTAAATATTGTGACAGAGAAAGAGTTAAAACCTAAAAAGTCACACATTCAAACAAACGTTTTGAAAAAATAATGGATGTTTACCAAAAAGCTCCTTTGATCATGGAGGTAGCCTTTGATTAGCTTCAAACAAAGATAAGGAAGTCAGGTTTTCTTAAGAAGTCCTTTAACGTTAGCCAATTTCTTGTCTTTTCTTTGTCTAGTTAAAAGTGCAGCTTCGTTTTTGCACAGTTTGGAACTGGTCTCGGAGTACAAAAACAACAACATCTTTTTAAAGGTAAAAACTTCAATTGAAATTTATGCAAAAGATAAAGAATGCTTGTTTATTGCCAAGGTTTCTTTTTTTTTATCCCATCAGGAATTCCCAGTCTCTTCTGGAGAAGTCGCAATAAAAGAACTGTATTCTTCTATTTATATTATATTTGTTTTTTTTCATTAAACATAAGAAGATTTCAAAGGGCCAGGAAAATGAACAGAATAAAATAGATTTATTTTGTTTTTAAACATTTTTTTCTTTTAAATATATTTTAGTTAAAAATCAATGCAAAAAATTAGGTTATAAAAACGTATCTATCTTTGAGCTCAAAAATGTAAAACACTTTTTTGAATAATCCAAACAAAATCAAACCTTTAAAAAACAGTAAGCACAAAATAACGATAAAATATTGAAAACATTCGTATAAATAGAACATTCAGTACACTGAAAAAAGCTGTTTTTTTTATTGTTAAGTAATGTCAACTAGGATGCCAGTTAAAAATTGCTTTTTACAGTTTAAATCTGAATTTTTTACAGGAAAACTGTAATTTTAACATCTAGAACCAGCTAATTTAGCAGGGTAAGACTATTAATTTTACAGTTTCTCCGTGTGACAAATCCAGATTTTTCCTGTTAATTTAGCATTTATTTCTGTTGAAATTCCAGATTTTACGAGCACGTCTGTCATAGTGTACTCGGGGACCCCTGTAATTTTTGAGGGATTTATTTTTCCAGCACAAATAAGTTTGTAGTATGGCTGGATACGAATCCGGAACCTTCTCAGTGAGAAAATGCTCGATTATAGTTCTTGGCCCCGGAAGA
The DNA here is from genome assembly GCA_019343175.1 of Oedothorax gibbosus. Classification (NCBI taxonomy): domain Eukaryota; kingdom Metazoa; phylum Arthropoda; class Arachnida; order Araneae; family Linyphiidae; genus Oedothorax; species Oedothorax gibbosus. Next base: position 10,508,793 of record CM033273.1, read on the forward strand.
CTCCCACGAACTGTTTACGAATAAAGCTTTGGCTCTACATGGTGACATTGGTTCGACTAAACGTGCCCTGATATCAAACTTTAAATGAAAATTAAAAGCTGTTTTAATATAGAACAGTTTTTAAATGCAAAACATACGGTAATTAACAGTAAATAAACGACAGTTTTTTTTTACAATGCCTCAATATGCCATTTGTTTAAAAATTACAAATTCTTATAAGATTCGATGTCAACACCCTACCGTCTAACTGTAAGATTCATCAATTGTCGAAAGAAAAAATATGTCTGTAAAGCATGATTAAATGTGTCACAACACGTGCCCTGATATCAAACTAAATGAAAATTAAAAGCTGTTTTAATATAGAACAGTTTTTAACTGCAAAACATACGGTAATTAACAGTAAATAAACGACAGGTTTTTTTACAATGCCTCAATATGCCATTTGTTTAAAAAATACAAATTCTTATAAGATTCGATGTCAACACCCTACCCCGTCTAACTGTAAGATTCATCAATTTTCGAAAGAAAAAATATGTCTGTAAAGCATGATTAAATGTGGCACAATGATTTTACAAAAATTATCCTGGACAAATTATCTGATATAAATAAGATTTTAAATCACAAATTTTATAAATAACCATTCCATTGCAAATTTTAAAAATAAATTTGGAACCCGTTTAAAATGCATTATTTTAATAATATTATTTGTAGAAAAAAGGATTTTCAAACATTATCTCTATAGTTTCCAAAATAACCTTATTCCCTAAACCAATAGACACTAGCTGATACAGTCAAATGGATTGATGTTAAAATTAAATATAAGATGAACTTTCACATTACAATTTAACTATTTCACCTTCAAATCAAATTATTATCTATATGTTGCATAATTTAATTTATGTACAATTAGTACGAAAAGTGAATATATTAAAAAAAAACGTACATTAAAAATGGCTCACGTTAAAAATTAAAAAATAACTAATTTCAAGTTTGCAAAATAAATTGGAACCAGATTTATTAGTGTATAACTTCAATTTAATGAAATTTTTTTTTCTAAAATTATCCCCAGAAACTTAAAATAATCTTTAAAAAAACGTGGAGACTTGCTCATAAATCAAAATTGATTGATGATTTCGTCAAAATATAGTTTAAATTTATTGCTACATAATTTAATAGCTGTCTCTTCAAAATCCAATTTTTATATAAACATAGAATAATTCGGTTTGCTTACAATTTATAATACAAGTAAAATTATTCATCAATAAAAATTTCGAACCAGTTCTAATTATAAAATTTAAAATATAACACTTTTCTCTTCAAGTTTGAAGAATAATTTAGGGGAACCCATTTATTACTTTATATTATTTTAAACTTACATTTCATAAAATAAAATATTTCCAAACCGTATCCCTAAAAGGCTTAAATAATCTTAAAAAATAAATGGAGACTTGGTCATAAATCAAAGTTGATTGATGTTTCAAACGAAATATAATTTAAATTTATCACGGTAGCAGTTCTGGAGTATTGGATGGGGCTAGGCTCATATTTTTATAGCCAAAAATGTTTACGCTCAAGTAATAACCGTGTTATTGGAAAGGAAATTGCATATTTGCAACAAACTTAAATTGCGCCTCTGCGTCTTATGTGGTAGAGAAAATGGAGTGAGCTATTTGTAATGTTGCGAAAAAATTTATGGTGAATATTTCTTTGTTTCGCGTGGGTTTTTATTACTGAGCGGCAACAGATGTTATGGGCGTTTTAATTAGTAATCAACGACCTGAATAAACCGACTACCTGATCGTAAAAACACAGGTTGATAAAGGGTCCGAGATGAATATAGTAGAATTGGAGAGAAAGATTGCCACATTTGGCGATTTATTCTTGCTTTTTTTTGTTTAGTTTAGTTTGAATTATCGTCGTACTAGAGCTACACGAGGGCTATTGGCGACGGACGTCGCATTTTAAAACCACACTTGCTTTTGTTTTAAACTTTTTCTTATACAACAACTGTGTGTGTGTGTGTGAAAATAATTTTTGTAAGATATACACAATATAATGCACCTCCCGAATGGCATGGAAACGGGCAAAAAAAAAACAACCGTATGGTTGTTTTCGCTGCATTAATTTTTAATTTAATTTATTTAAATTAAAATATTTGATTACAAAATTAAAATCGTGTTTATTTCGAAAGCTATGATCTTAAAAATATTTCCAGATGAAAAAAGTACATTATGAATAAAAATTTATAAATTATAAAACTTTAAAATTTGAAGTTATTGTAAGAAAAACTGATGCACAAAATACAGAAAAAGCTGGATCTAAAGATAGGAGGGTTAAGTTTTGATCTCATAAAAATCCTTCATACTTTCTTAGATAAACTGAAACACTAATGATTTTCAGTGTAAGGTTTTGGCTTACAATAGGTTAATGCCTAGTCGTGGCAAACCCACGTGACTTGGGTCACATTTCTTTAGATTGGTCACGATTTAAGTTTGCTAATAGGCAAACTATTCTTAGTATAAATCTTTGATTGCAACCATAAATCCGATTTTGTCTTTCAGGATGTTATATAAATTATGTTCCTTGATTGCGGAATGGCGTTGCTTTTCAAACGTCAGTGACATTTTTCAACATAATGGAATAGGTCCAGTCTATTTATAAAGTGTTGTTTTGTCACTAAATTTGTTCAAAAAGTACTATGAATTTCAAGAATTTCATTTATATCTTATAAACATGTTACCTTTTGAAAGAAGTCTATTTTCTTCATTGCATTTCAGGCAACTTAGTTTTTTCCAGCTTTCATTCTTTCTAATCTCTAAATAGGTGCCCTGATTGGTGCACTATTTCCATGTAAAATTAATTCTCCAATATAGAATCTTAAGAAATAGATTATTTTCATTCAGCATTTCTGTTGCCACTCAAGACCTGAAACATACACATTGTATTGGTGTTGAAAATTTTGACCAAAGTTTTGGTCACATATATAAAACTGTAAGTGTGTATGTGTGTGTAAAACTGTTTTTGGAGCCTTGGTCCTGAAGTTCTAGAGTAATAGGGGAAACCGGGGCAAGTTTTTCCACGGGTTAAGTTTTCCACCAGGCTTTATACAAGAAATGAGCAGTTAGGAGGCGCCAAATGGGTGCTTCGTTTATGAAGCAACCCGTTTTAATGTCACCCATAAGAATTGTAGCTCAGTTGGTGTTGTAATATTGTCGTTAGAGCTGTGTTTTGGGATTTTTTCAACGTTGCGTGAATTTTCATGACTACATTCAAACCTAAGTCAATTATATTTTTATTAAACTTACAGTTTTATCATTGCGTATACTAAAAGGTAGCTCCCTTCTCTACGTAACTAGACATTCGTTGTCAAAAAAAGTGATATTCTACTCGTCAAGGTACTATTAAAGTCAAAATATGACGGCGGGCATGTTTTCCAAAATGTCACGGGGCAAGATTTCCAACACAATGCCTTGTAGAAAAGCGTGCCCCAAACTTTGTAAATTAAGCTTAATATTCCAAAAACCGAATTATTTTTATCGTATAAACACGATGTGAAAACAAGTTTTGCTCTACATTCAAAATTGTCTGCATACATAATTGTCTGCATATTGATAAAGGAAGCTGAATGAATTCGTACTGTTCTGAAACAATATATGTCACTCTAAAACCTATCAGGAATGGATGTAGTAGCCTAAAAGCCTCATAAGCTTAAATATTCCCCATAGATTGTGAATAACTACACTGTAAAGTAGTAGTGTCAGGTTGAACCCAAAGTTTTTAGTTTAAAATAAATCTACGTCAAAAAATCACAAAATGTTTTTCAAATGTGTTAAATCTTTTTAAAAAGTGGTTGGAAAATTTGCCCTATCACTTTTTGGCAGTCTAGGAAAATTTCGGGGCACGTTTTCCATCCCAACATGCTTGCATTTAACCACTTGCTGCCAAAAAGTATATTAACTTTTTGGAAAAGTTGGAATGCCGATTTGTGGATAAGCATGTGAGGAAGACCATGACATGTTGTTTACTTCAAAATATCTAAAAGTAAAAAATATACAATCAAAAAGAAGAAAACATGGAAAATTAGCAGCCCCGGTCTCCCCTATTATTCGATTGTCGGGCATTCCATATACATAATACATATTCCATATACATAAAGCATATTCTATATACATAATACACATTCCATATACATATTACAGATGCATAATACATATTTCACATGCATAATACATTTTCCATATACATATTCCATGTACATAATACATATTCCATACACACATAATTCATATTCCAGATAACTATTTTATTTCCAGACGTTAAAAAAATATTTTATTTAATTAGGTAAACATCACAATACACTTATTTTGTGTTAGATTTCAGAATACATGTGCACAAACCGTACCGTGTAATGTTATCCATATTATAATATTTAGCATACATTGTGTCCAATATTTAATTAAAACTTACATTTTGATGTCTTATATTAATACAAATATTGGAACTGATACAATTGTCTATTCCAGGCAACACTTGCAATTACAATCAAGAGCATTCAACTTATCAAAATGCCAGACTGTTTGTTACACATGGTTAATTACATGACAATTAGCATTTATTACTCTGAATATCTATAATTTAGCTTACTTTCTGGGTATAATAATCGCAATTACACATTTTAAAAATATCTTACGAATTACTATCTCATTAAATTAAACTAGATTACATAAAATGTGTCTTTGTGTTTCTAATTTATTTTAAAAGCATGTTGATACTAGTTTTCATAGCATAATTAGTTTCACAGAACTAGTAACAAAGACACAGTTGCTGAAGCAGGTTATTTCTTCCCTTAATGTACAGTTGCTCATCACAACAGATGTTCATAGTTAATATTCACCGTCATTTAACTCACATTTCTCAAGGAATTCAATTAAGAACAAAGGCTTAAAATAACAATTAATTACGAACTTTGGTCATTTAGCGGTACTTGTATACATAAAAGCAATCTAGAATTTTAATGAATACATAAACTTTACATAACGGGCTAAGAATAAATGTACAAATACAGGTGTGGTAAATTGTACAAATATCGATTTTTACTACTTGAGTCTAGAGTAACAATGAAGTTGATGGTTGTAATAAGTTGTATTTCCAAAAGTGATATGATAAAAATATTATTGAGATTATTGTATAAATATAACAATTAGTTAATGAAACAAATACATGAGACCAGAAACAATATATAATTCCAACATTATACAGCTTTGTACCCCACAGGTTAGTGAGAATTGTGTCATATGGGTCTGTCTAACTTTAAACCGAATAGTGTGAACACTATCTTCAGGGAATAGATAAAATTATTGACAAAATAAACTGTCACCAAAAAAGTCGGCCCCAATATCTTACTTATACTTGAGAGAAATGCGAGTTTTTAATTTTCAACTACGCACCTTTCCTGTGAAAAAGCGTCTCTTATCAGCGTACAGTAGGTAGTATTTATGACAACGTTATTTTCATATCTTAATTTTTTAATGTTTTATTATTGACTTATGTTACTAACATATAACACACGCAAGTTCAAATATTGCGGATTTTTATGAAACTTCTACTTTAAAAAAACACATTTTTTTATTATTGATTTTTTGCACTGTCCTGCGAGTCTGTTATCTTCGCGACCTTATCAGAGCCAATCTAAAATATTTCCGAGCAAAAACATAAAACACTTTCAAAAGCTTATCTCGGACAATAAAGTTTAGTACCATAATTCAATTGGATCTATAAATCCAATGTCAAATACTTCAACATGGAACATTCTTCAACGAAGACGAAGAAATATCCTTCCACTTTAAAAAAGTTATTTGTTGGCGGAGAATCCAAGTTTATATACCCGATACTTCTCTTTCTTCTTCTTATTTTTTTATTTTATTATTTTAAAACAAAAGAGGCTGGAATATCTGAATAAAACGAACATATAAATTTACATAAATCAGGGCTTATGTTTTTATTTGCATTTGTGTATGTACCAAGGTGTTATTGTAAATTTGTAGCCGTTGGTATAAATTTGAAGAAAATTTATTGAAGCTAAATGTTTGATAAATACAGATTGTAAATTATTGGTTGAAATAAAGATTCTATTGTTTTGTCAATGTTTTCTCGATAAAAATATTTTAAATTTTAACATATTTCCCACAATTAAAACAAGAATGTTGTCAAGCTAAACAAATATGAAGACGCAAGAAACTCTAAGCATGAAAAATTGCTTTTCTGATATATTTTAATTAAAATATTTACAGATTTAGCTATAGCTTAACATAAAAAAAATAGAGAACTAAACGAAAACACAAAGCAGAACTTGAAAATCGGTTTTGTAATTTATCTATTTCCTAAGGACTTCCCAATGCATATTTATTTCCTGCAAAAGTTTATTATGCAATTTCTGCATTTTATTACAAAATGTACTAGCCCCAGACATGGAAAATAGAGAAGCTTAATGGAAGGAAATATGATTTACCAATAATGCATCAAGTCGTCGTTTGATTTGAATCAATTACCAGTCTTGTAACATTTCCAGATTCCTCGAAAGCTGTCTGGCATCTTGACTTATAAGGGGTTTTATTTCTGAAAAATAATTTAATTTGAAATAACTAAGATTTTATTGAAGTTTTATTGACTCAAAATTAAAAAAAAATCGTATAAATAAAATAGTTCGAACTAGTTTCACATGAAATTACTTGTATTTTACGTTTATTTGATTTTTTTAATATTCTATAAAAACTGAAAATTTAAGAAAACCTTAATACTACACATCGGTCATAGTGAATTTTAGTTTTATTCCAAATACAATTTTTATTCAAATACAATTTTTTTAAAAATGGGTTATACAACATTTTTTAAAATAAAATTTGGCAAAAGAAATATTGAAAAGAATATTATAGTTGAACTTAGAGAGTTAAATGTCAAAGATTGAAAGAGGAATTATACATTCATTCAGAACACTCATATTGCATATGTGTAACTAAAAAGGCTGTCGAATGGAATGTATAAGTGATTGAAAAAGAGTGATGAATAAAAAAAAAGTGCAGAAAAAATGAGACCGTCTCTCTAAAATTAAAATTAAAAAACATATATTTGTTATTGACAGATACTTTCTACTTCAAATACTTTTATAACAAAAACTACTTATTACCTTATTATTATACTTATAACTTTCTATGAGATGCACAAAGAAGACTACCATTTCATTAAAAATACAGATTTCAAATTACCATAAAAGCTACCTTTGACAAATTTAAGGTTTCATGAGATTTATACGCACTTTTGATAGTAATTCAAGCCCTTTGTTAAAGTTTTACCTCCTACGCCAAATAAAAGCAATAAATCATTCCAATTAACTTTTACCGTCCAAATCCTTTATCCACAATTCCTTACAGTTAAACCCTTTCTTTTATTTTTGAAAAAAAAAGCCTTATTCTTTACTATTCATGAGAAATTCATCAAAAAAAATCCGAAAATAAGGGAAACTAAGAACAAGAAAAGAATGCCGATTTAATTTTTCTTCTATTCCAGAAGGGGTTTTTTTCGTCTACCTCCTCTCTTTTTTCGCCGTTATTTTTCCCACGTGTGCAATTTGAATAATCGTCTTTGGAATCTTTTAAATAATTCGCCGGCACGTACTTTAGAACTTCTCGTATTAATTAAATGACTTTCTTTGTTCGTTTGATGTTCCACATTCATCATTCCTAGTTCAGAACGTTTCGCAGGTTTCCTAATTCTACCACTCCACCAGGGAAAGGAAAAAAGTTACATGAACTGCTGTAACTTAGTTAAAAAAGCTCTGGAGGCTTCGCATGTGGGTCAGTCCAATCTATAGGATGCTCACACGATAATTAAACTTACTCTAGGGCATAGAATGTGATCACTCTTTTAGCGGACGTTATTGTCTTAATGGAACCTTAATGTAATAGAAAAGATAAGTGGTCGCATTTAGTGCGGAATTGATCGGAAGAAAGTGGCAATTATTTTGTCAATTCGGCAGGCATATGCTTACATTTAGTCTTGAAATCCAATTAAAACTGTATTTAGAAAATTATTCCTTTCATTATTCGAAAACATGTATCTAGTAGTATGTCGGCTGTGAGGAACGTACATATGTTCATTCAGTATTCCTGTGTAACAATATTTTACAAATATATGGTAATGCACACACATTATTATGACCCAATAAGTAGTTTTACGCTGTTCAACATTGAAAAAAGGATTAATGAAAATGAATGAATGTTTAAGTTATAATTAGGCGCATGAGTACTCTTCAGAATAAGTTTCAATGAATTTCAATAAATCTTACTAGAACTAGTTCATTCAAGAACCCACTGATGATTATCTTTTAAAAACATTTGAACACAATTTAACCATTCGTCCTATTAACCAAGTCCAATTAAAACTGAATTTTTTCAATTATTCGTTCCATTATTCAAAAATATATAGGGATGCTAGGGGAATTGTACAGACAGTAATCTTTGGGGAAGGTATATTGGTTCATTTAGCATTCCTATGTAACAATATTGTACAAAACTTTATAATGAAGCCATTTTTTTACGCAATACCTTTTACCCAATATTAAAAAAGTATGTTGAGGATACTGTTCTTTGACTGACTTGATGTGTTGCATTACCAAATGATAAACTGAAGTTAAAATGATTGTACAACAATTACTATTAATAAAAAAATGTTTGGGTTGTTATGAAGCACATTAATTTAATCACTCCAGTTTAGGTTTCAATGATTTGCCATAAATCTTACTAGAACTTGTTGGTTGGTACATACACTCTTAAAACAAACGAGCGGTTTTAACTCAGTCTGAGTTAATTAACACTCCTTTCCGTGCAGAAAATGCACTTCCCCTATAGGAGTGGATTTCACTCTTTTTGCGGAGTGGGTAAAAGACATAAAAGTAAACAATCTACGTCCTACACTCTTAAAACGAGCGGTTTTAATTTAGTCTGAGTTAATTTCCACTCTTTTCCGGTGCCGAAAATGCACTTCCCCTATAGGAGTGGATTTCACTCTTTTTGCGGAGTGGGTAAAATAAATAAAAGAAAACGATTTACGTCCTACACTCTTAAAACGAGCGGTTTTAATTTAGTCTGAGTTAATTTCCACTCTTTTCCGGTGCCGAAAATGCACTTCCCCTATAGGAGTGGATTTCACTCTTTTTGCGGAGTGGGTAAAATAAATAAAAGAAAACGATTTACGTCCTACACTCTTAAAAAGAGCGGTTTTAATTTAGTCTGAGTTAATTTCCACTCTTTTCCGGTGCCGAAAATGCACTTTCCCTATAGGAGTCGATTTCACTCCTTTGTTTTAAGAGTGTATATATTCCGGTTTGTGTAGAACTTGTTCATTCAACAATTGAATTATATTCTCGTAAAATCATTTGAACACATTTTAACCCTCATTCGAAATGTAAAAGAATTCATTTCTATGCTTCCGTGAACCTTAGTTTAGTTTTTGTTAAATTTTCCCACTTGACTAGAGCTTCACGGAGGCTATTGGGCTAGGGTCTCGTTAACCTAACCTAAAGGTTATATTTTTTTAATAATACAGAAATCTTGAACATATGTAATTTAATAGCAGGATTGTAACGCCTTTAAATAAAACATTAACACAAAAATAGACGCCACTCATGTATAACCCGAAAATTTGACTTAGTATTTATTTTGTAGCGTTATACGATATTTTTTTTTAGTTCAATGTGTTTTTATTGAACTAAAAATGTTCACTTACTTACTACTTCATTAAAAAATAGTTTTACTAGGCGTACATATAGTTCTCTCTTTCGTTGAAATGCTATGTAGTTAAAAGTAAAAAAACAAATTTTTAACATTTGTTGGCTCTACTTTTATTCTGAAGAAAAATTATAATATAGATTTCTTTAATTTTTTTTTACATTTTTCAAAAATGGATTCCTGCAGTTTTAATTACCTTTAAGTTAAGTTATAGAACGTGAATATATTTTATCTGCATTACGTTATTATTCAGTTTAACTTTTACTTTTTTTCGTTTTAAACAGTCGTTTTTTACTACAGAACTGTATAACTTAATTGAAAAGCTAAACCTCAAGAAAAAAAAACAGAATAAAAAAGTTATATAAATATCATAGAAGTTGCTCCTCTTTAAAAGAACTTTCGTTTTTAAGGATGCAAGGTTTATTTTAAATTAGTCTGAAACAATGTATAACTACTTAAAAAATGCAGAAGAAAACTATTTGCTTGAAAGCATTTTTTTATTATCATAATATCTTAATTTCACTTTGCAAAATTAAATGAAAAGTATTTAAGGTCCAAAGCATAAAATGGTCCTTGGTAAGACATAAAAACACTCTACAGCAGCCTTTTTTCCTGGTTTCAAGATTCTCTTGTAAAAGTTTAACCACACAATATAGATATAATGCAATGATTTAATTGTGCATTCACAAAAAAAGATATTTTACTTTCATTCAAATTTCGAATGTTGTTTTTACATTCGATATTTCTTAAAAAATATTACATTGTTTTGAAAATTTTTATATTATTGTAGAAAAATAATGCCTCGGAATCTTAAACAAAAGGAAAAGCAATTGGAATCACCTAAAAACATTCAAAATGTATAAAGTAATTGCAGATATTTTCAAAGCTATTTCATCGCCAAAGTCAAAAAATCGTCATTTCGAGGAATGCCTAAGTCAGAGTGTCAGATAAAGCCTGTGTAAGTATTAAAATTAATTTCATATTCTATTAGTAGATTCAAGTTACATATAAATGAATATTATTCATTTAATCATTTAATGGTGAGCAAACCTTTATTTTTCTACTTGATTCCTGAGCTAGGATTAAAACAAATAAACTAATGCAACTAAATAAACAGAACTGTTAACTAAGTACAATGTCATCATGACTAATTTCTTTCTGTGACAGTTTACGAATTACAAAAAAATACTGACTAAAATCCATTACTTCAAAGAAAAATATTTACTAAAAGCCATCACTTTAAGGAAACTACACCTGCCGTATATAATTTAGAAATCACCACTCTTCTGTATTTCGCTGCTTTAAATTTATTGTCGCACAGGAAAGGCTTTTACAAATCAGTATCAATACATAGTTTCATATTTTATTAAACTAGCTGTTATACCCGACGTTGCACGGGTAGAGGTGGAAAAATAATTTAACAGTCAATTTAACTATTTTTTTTCTTTCATTTTAGTTACATAAGATATGAAGATAACCCAGTAATTTTCCATTTAATTACCCAACTTGGATATAGTAATGATTAATATTAATTTCAAAAATACCTTTGATAAGAAGCGCAAATTAAAAAGAATACATATTTAAGTAAAAAATAATCAGTAAGAATTAAAAATGGAAAAAAGCTAAATCTTAAAAGGGTCTCAACATTTATTTTAACGCAATTCAAGGGAGTTCTCCAATAAATTAAGTAACTTTTTTTTTGACACTTTGTAGATATAAATACAATATAAGCAGTACAAAATGGCAGAAAAAATGCGTTTAGGACAAAGATTGGTATAATCTGTTCTTCCAAAGTAGTTAAAATTTAAATCTCACTTTAAACTGATCACTCTTGGTCTGCGTGCAGAAAATAAAATATTCTTAATGAAAGTGAATTACATGATCTAATTGTTTAGATGTTATAAAGCTACTCCAGCAAACAGCAAACGATTTGCATTTTTTATATTTATTTGTTTTTTTAAACTGTGATAAAGATACTAAAGCAAACGATTTTTATTTTTAATATTAAATATTTTTCTAACTGCTAAAAAGCTAGCAAACGATTTTTGTTTTACATGTTTATTTCTAATTTTTTAGCTGTAATTAATAGATATAGCTACAAACACACACATTATACAGCTCTAACACAATGACCTTCGAACAACCAACCAGCTTATAAATTATTTATAAAAAAATGTCCATTCGGCGAGTTTTAGTTAATAATTTGGCGAGTTTGGCAACGTATTTGGCGAAAAAATAAAGACATAAAACCCTAATATGCAGCTCTAGTGCGAAGGCCTTTATTAACCATCATAGTTCAGTAATAGCTTAACGATACATTTTTTGCTTAAATATGCATACATGCAGTCAACAGAAAAATCAATGAAAAAATCATCAAATAAACCCACAATAAAATCCGGGAATGGAGACTGCCGGAATTACGTCACTTGAAACATGTCAATTATTTTTCAAATAATGAATTTAGTTTCTGAAGTTAATGGCAACAGAATAAAATAAACATTTTCAATTTTAATTACTTTTGTTAAAAGTTTTATTTAATTTTTTCAGCCGATGGCATCAGGAAAGTAAAAAAATGATCGGATTTGAGCCAAAGTGGTGTAGTTTTTTCAGAAAAACGTTCGAAACGATAGAAGGAATGGTCTGATTCGAAAAATTCTTAGCCTATGTTTGTTCCGGAGATGAGATGAATTTTTGTGCAAAATTTCGTGACAATCTGTTGCGTGGTTCTTTAGATCTCGTGTCTTATACAACAACAAACAAACAAACAAAAAAACAACAACAACAAACAAACAAACAAACAAACGGAAGTTGCCTTTTATGTATATAGATAACTAAAAGATTGTTTGCTTAGTATTTCGTTTCAACGTTTTTGAATTTTTTTTATCGTGGTAGTGTTCTTCATTTAAAATTTGGAAAGGTTTCTTAAATTCTTCTTTATTTAAGTGTAAGTATAGTTATAGCTTTTTTTAAAACTTATAGTTAACCAATATAGTTATTTATACGAAAAGTTGCGTTTCCCGTTTTAAGTGCATTGGTGTTTAGGGATGATAAAATGTTGACAGTAGACACCTGTGTGTAACAGTTAAAAGTACATATGTTACTGAATAAAATTATAAGGCTTACATTATCAGGTAAAAGCATTTGCTAAAAGCTAGGTTTAGTTTATTAATTTGAAGGTATTAAGCCCTTTAAAATCACATTTTAGTATTTTTGTAATACATTTATTCAAAACAGTTCCTACAAAATTGATTTTTGAAATTAATTGCTTTAAAATTGAGTGGTAAAGAGTTTTTCCAGTATCTTAATATTTGTTTTTAATCCTAATAACATTAAACTCCACTGTTAGAAATTTCCGAGAAAAATGTATAAATACCAATTTAGTTATTTTTTTTTACTTTACAGCATTACGTCAAAAAAACAGTCAAATACCTGTAAAAATTATATTGTTAAACCAGTACAGTAGGAGAAAAATCGTTCATTCCCTATTTTCCACGTTTACGGTATCTGAGGAAGAAACGAATCACGTGATCTAATGGGAGACTTTATCTCTAGATGTGAAATCAAATATATTATATAGGCAATGAATATGCTTTCCTTCGGTTTTCAATTATTAATCAACCATGAATATCTTAACTATCCACTTCTTTTAAACAGTTTTTACTTCTAAATTACGTTTATTACGTAATTTGGTTTACGAAAGCAATATATTACAGTTAATTAAAAGGACACACTCCTGCTAGTTATTTATTGTGTTTTGTAAGCGTCCATAATGATTAAACGTATCGCTTTACAAATTTTATAATTTTATAAATCTTTTAGCGCTTTTTGCAAACATTACACAAAACTAAATTTGATTTTATTTTTATCTAACATCAAACTGTACCTACTGTACAGCTGAGGAAAAAAAACGATCCACCCTTCGTTTTTCGGCTGCTATTGGTCAAGGAATTTTGTGGAAGGTGTCATTTTTCAGGAAATAGCGTAAGGAATTGAGAACTGGCAACCAAAATTGTATAAGGGGTCGTCTACATATTAAAATGAGTACCAACTTTGAAAATTCCAATGGCAACACCCAATTATTTTTATATAAAAATGTTTATCATCTTCAAAATGCCCCAGGTCCAAAAGAAAATTTATTTATTTGCATTATTTGTTGAGATATAAGCATTCAAAGTTGAACGCCTATAATGTTAAAAGAGTTTCACAAACTTTTATTCATACCTCCACAAATAAAATGAATTAAACCAATTTTTTTTTTGATTATATACTTCTCAATTTTCCAAAAACAAATCACACAAGTTTTTTCCATCAATTTTTCATTATTATTATTTTTTTATTTAAATTTAAATAAGAAAAAATAAAACATGAACAGCAACCCCACATTTTTGTTACATAAATCAATAAAATAGATCAAGTAGAACCAAAATCCCGAATTTTTTAATTCAACAACAATTATTTGCCGAGTTATTGTAAAAATACTGAAAAAAAACGAATTTTAGGGACCGTGTAAAAAATTACTTAGCAAATTGGATCCTAACTTGCATCACTGTTTGGTGGTTGAAAAGGGTTTTTGGTAAATGTTTATTCAAATTATTGATGTCTGTCAAATGTCTAAAAATCTTTTCTTATTTCAAGTGCATACAATGTATTTTGTTTGTATAATTAACATTAAATTATATCGATTACTATGTTTTTGAATGTATGTTATTTCCAATACAATTTCAAAAAGTGTGTTTTATAGTAAAAATTAACAACCCTAAAATATTATTGGAATTCGGTGTTTAGCATATTTTATTGTTACCACATTGATTATTTAAAATGATTAGTGCCCACTGCCTTGGTTAAAAATCATTGCCAAATCATTCTGCGTAATTTTATTTTGCTTTCATTAAATATCGTGTTAAGATCGTAACTCTCGTTTAGTAATAGTATAGGTTTATATCTATATACATAAAAGGCAACTTCCGTTTGTTTGTATAAGACACGAAATCTAAAGAACCACGCAACAGATCGTTACGAAATTTGGCACAAAAATTCATCTCATCTCCGGAACAAACATAGGCTAAGAATTTTTCGAATCAGACCATTCCTACTATCGTTTTCGAACGTTTTTATTCGAATTTTCTGAAAAAACTACACCACTTTGGCTCAAATCCGATTTTTTTTTACTTTCCTGATGCCATCGGCTGAAAAAATTAAATAAAACTTTTAACGAAAACATTTAAAATTGAAAATGTTTATTTTATTCTGTTGCCATTACCTTCAGAAACTAATTTCATTATTTGAAAAGTAATTGACATGTTTCAAGTGACGTAATTCCGCCAGTCTCCATTCCCGGATTTTATTGTGGGTTTATTTGATGCGATTTTTGATTTTTCTGTTGACTGCATGTATGCATATTTAAGCAATAAATGTATAGTTAAGCTATTACTGAACTGTGATGGTTAAGGCGGATGGTTATGGTCTAGTGCGATGGCCTTTATTAATAAAGGCCATCGCACTAGAGCTGCATATTAGTGTTTTATGTATTTATTTTTTAGCCAAATACGTTGCCAAACTCGCCAAATTATTAACTAAAACTGGCCAAATGGACAATTTCTTTTATAAATAATTTATAATCTGGTTGGTTGTTCGAAGGTCATTGTGTTAGAGCTGTATAATGGGTGCGTTTGTAGCTATATATATTCTTGCCAAATTATTTCCCAAAACGCGCCAAATGAGCTAAAAGGTTTTATGTATTTATGAGGGAATTGTGATGACATTTATGATTGCATTTTATATCGTATTTTTCATTTTGGAATTTTAAGGCAATGAAACGGGATTTTATACTTTATAACGAGCGGGAACAATAACATAAGTTTATGATCCTATAACAGGTTATATGGTACACATATTTGGAACGATTTGATAACTTTTAATCCATGCGAAGAACGGGTATAAATTTGCTAGCGTTATTATTGTATTTATTTCCATTCAATTATTATTGTATTTATTTTCATTCAATTATTGTACATATCTGCATTGATTTAGTACTGTATACATTTGTATTGAATTATGGTAGAAATTTGTATTGCTTATATTGTATTTATATCTATAAAGTGTCCAAAAAAAGTTACTTAATTTATTATAGAACTCCCTTGAATTGCGTTAAAATAAATGTTTGAGACCCTTTTAAGATTTAGCTGTTTTTCCATTTTTAATTCTTACTGATTATTTTTTACTTAAATATGTATTCTTTTTAATTTAGCTTCTTATCAAAGGTATTTTTGAAATTAATATTAATCATTACTATATCCAAGTTGGGTTATTAAATGGAAAATTACTGGGTAATCTTCACATCTTACGTAACTAAAATGAAAGAAAACAAGAAGTTCATAAAGAACTAAAATAGCCTACTTTCCTGTTACTTAAATACTTACTGAAGTTCTAATCGGGAAAAAACTAGGTTTCTAACAGTAAATATCATCAACAGCCGTTTCTACACTAGATTTATACATATTAGAAAAAAAAATCGAAACACAGCATCCAGCTAATAATTTAAACTTCTAAAAGCCAAAATCAACTATTTTCCTTATTATTATTTCGCAAATCAATTAAACATTATTTATCGTCTGCTCGCGATTTATTTGTAGTTCGAGGAATAATTAAATATTTATTAATAACAAAAGTAATGAAACTCCAAACTGCATTAAAAAAATAAGAAATGTAAATTAAAACTTAGCATAATTGCATGCAAAAGTATGCCTTGCCGCTTTCTTGTTAGATAATTAATGAATAATCAAAGAATCAAATTGTGCTACATTTTATGACGTCATTCCAAACTGATTCATGAAAATATTATTTTGCTTCAAATATGTTTAAATAAATAAAGTTTCTCATGCCATTGTTGATTTGGCAACAGTGATTTAAATGACTCAAAATTGAATTTCAATGCTAATTCAATGGGAAATTCGCCGACAGATAGTAGATTTATGTCCGTCCGGACGTACAGATAGACAGACGGACAAAAAGTATGAAAGTTGGGTATCTGAGGTCATAGCTTTCTAACAAAAAAAGAATTTTTAAGATCCGATGGATAGAACCGATTTTGGAAGGGGGGTACGGACAGACAGACAGACGGACAGACAGACAGACGGAAAGACAGACAGACATAAGAACAGACAGACAAATGGACATCAACCGCATTTCAATACCTACAGTGATTTAAATGACTCAAAATTGAATTTCAATGCTAATTCAATGGGAAATTCGCCGACAGATAGTAGATTTATGCCCGTCCGGACGTACAGACAGACGGACAAAAAGTATGAAAGTTGGGTATCTGAGGTCATAGCTTTCTAACAAAAAAAGAATTTTTAAGATCCGATGGATAGAACCGATTTTGGAAGGGGGGGGGTACGGACAGACAGACAGACGGACGGACAGACAGACGGAAAGACAGACAGACATACGAACAGACAGACAGATGGACATCAACCGCATTTCAATACCTACAGTGACTTAAATGACTCAAAATTGAATTTCAATGCTAATTCAATGGGAAATTCGCCGACAGATAGTAGATTTATGTCCGTCCGGACGTACAGACAGACGGACAAAAAGTATGAAAGTTGGGTATCTGAGGTCATAGCTTTCTAACAAAAAAAGAATTTTTAAGATCCGATGATTAGAACCGATTTTGGAAGGGGGGTACAGACAGACAGACAAACGGACAGACAGGCGGACAGACAGACGGACAGACATACGAACAGACAGACATACGAACAGACAGACAGATGGACATCAACCGCATTTCAATACCTACAGTGATTTAAATGACTCAAAATTGAATTTCAATGCTAATTCAATGGGAAATTCGCCGACAGATAGTAGATTTATGTCCGTCCGGACGTACAGACAGACGGACAAAAAGTATGAAAGTTGGGTATCTGAGGTCATAGCTTTCTAACAAAAAAAGAATTTTAAGATCCGATGATTAGAACCGATTTTGGAAGGGGGGTACAGACAGACAGACAAACGGACAGACAGGCGGACAGACAGGCGGACAGACAGACGGACAGACATACGGACAGACAGACATACGAACAGACAGACAGATGGACAGACAGACAGATGGACATCAACCGCATTTCAATACCTACAGTGATTTAAATGACTCAAAATTGAATTTCAATGCTAATTCAATGGGAAATTCGCCGACAGATAGTAGATTTATGTCCGTCCGGACGTACAGATAGACAGACGGACAAAAAGTATGAAAGTTGGGTATCTGAGGTCATAGCTTTCTAACAAAAAAAGAATTTTTAAGATCCGATGGATAGAACCGATTTTGGAAGGGGGGTACGGACAGACAGACAGACGGACAGACAGACAGACGGAAAGACAGACAGACATAAGAACAGACAGACAAATGGACATCAACCGCATTTCAATACCTACAGTGATTTAAATGACTCAAAATTGAATTTCAATGCTAATTCAATGGGAAATTCGCCGACAGATAGTAGATTTATGCCCGTCCGGACGTACAGACAGACGGACAAAAAGTATGAAAGTTGGGTATCTGAGGTCATAGCTTTCTAACAAAAAAAGAATTTTTAAGATCCGATGATTAGAACCGATTTTGGAAGGGAGGTACAGACAGACAGACAAACGGACAGACAAACGGACAGACAAACGGACAGACAAACGGACAGACAGGCGGACAGACAGACAGACATACGAACAGACAGACATACGAACAGACAGACATACGAACAGACAGACAGATGGACAGACAGACAGTTGGACATCAACCGCATTTCAATACCTACAGTGATTTAAATTACTCAAAATTGAATTTCAATGCTAATTCAATGGGAAATTCGCCGACATATAGTAGATTTATGTCCGTCCGTACGTACAGACAGATGGACAAAAAGTATGAAAGTTGGGTATCTGAGGTCATATCTTTCTAACAAAAAAAGAATTTTTAAGATCCGATGATTAGAACCGATTTTGGAAGGGGGGTACAGACAGACAGACAAACGGACAGACAGGCGGACAGACAGACGGACAGACATACGAACCGACAGACATACGAACAGACAGATAGATGGACAGACATACAGTTGGACATCAACCGCATTTCAATACCTACAGTGATTTAAATGACTCAAAATTGAATTTCAATGCTAATTCAATGGGAAATTCGCCGACAGATAGTAGATTTATGTCCGTCCGGACGTACAGACAGACGGACAAAAAGTATGAAAGTTGGGTATCTGAGGTTATAGCTTTCTAACAAAAAAAGAATTTTTAAGATCCGATGATTAGAACCGATTTTGGAAGGGGGGTACGGACGGACAGACGGACAGACGGACAGACAGACAGACGGACAGACGGACATCGACCGCATGTCAATACCTACTTTTTCATTTTTTTAATTCTTTCGAATTAAAAAAGAAAAGTAGGCTAAAAATAGGTAAATTGACTGTAAAATTATTTTTCCACCTCTACCCGTGCAACGTCGGGTATAACAGCTAGTTACCGATAAAGTGAAATCCCGACAAGGACGAAATCCCGAATGGGTCGAAATCCCGAAAATAGATTTTTGTCCATTTCGCGATTTTTAAAAAAAAATTATTAGAGATTACTTATTTATTTATTTACTTATTTGGTTAGTTATTTAGTTAGTTAGTCAGTCCGTTAGTTAGTCAGTCAGTTAGTTAGTCAGTCAGTTAGTCAGTCAGTCAGTTAGTTAGTCAGTCAGTCCGTTAGTTAGTCAGTCAGTTAGTTAGTCAGTCAGTTAGTCAGTCAGTTAGTTAGTCAGTCAGTTAGTCAGTCAGTTAGTCAGTCAGTTAGTTAGTCAGTAAGTTAGTCCGTTATTTAGTCAGTTAGTTAGTCAGTCAGTCAGTTAGTCAGTTAGTTAGTTAGTCGGTTAGTCAGTCAGTTAGTTAGTCAGTTAGTCAGTGAGTCAGTCAGTTCACTGATTGACAGTCAGTTAGACTACGTTAGTCAGTCTGGACTAACTAATGGAGCGACTAACTAACGGACTGACTAACTAACTGACTGACTGACTAACTAACGGACTGACTAACCGACTAACTAACTGACTGACTAACGGACTAACTAATGGA